>PVJL010009510.1:0-56674 GCA_004026885.1 Lyroderma lyra
GTGGTAATAAAAGTTCTAGCAATGCAAAAGAGAGCGACAAGAAACAAACGCATGTTCTTTTGTAATGAATCTACAATCTGTATTTACTTTAACGTAAAAGTAACTTGGAAACACAAAGGAAACTGTTGGGCACTTTTTGGATGGTGGGCTTGAAATCCTGTCCCTTGCTTTTCTTCTTTACCTAGTTTCCTACTTAAAGAGAAGTCATTTCAGTAAGATGTCAGAGGGACAGTTCAGGGCCATGTGGAAGTGCCAGCCCCCCACCTTCCTGACTGGGTCTGGTTCCCTGACCTTTTTCTCTCCCTCCTCTTCCTTCTTCTCCACTGTTTTCTTCTTCCTTTTTTTGTGCCATTTATTCTTTCCTCCTTCATCTTTTTCTTCTTTCTTCTTTCTTTTCCTTCTCCCTCTTTCTCTTTTCCATTCATAAATTCTTTCTTCCCTTCCTTTCCTTTCTTCTTCACTCCTTCTTCACTATGTTCTTTAATCCTCTTTATTTCTCTCCATGCACTTCCTCTTCTTTCCATCCCTTTCTTTCCTTTTTCTTTCTCTCACTTGTTTCTCCTACTTCCCCAGAAAATCACTCTCTTTGCTCTTCCTAATCTAACATTATAGTCCTGTTCAAATATAATTTGTGAACATCTGTGTTTCAAAAAAAGAATCAACACAGACATATAAATCATGTACTGTGCTTCATTAGTTTAACTCAGTCAATGAAGCAAGCGCCCTGAATTTTAGGAGGTTAATATGTGCTGTGGTGTGTTGTCATGTGAACAATTTCATAGCATCTGTTAGAGATGAAACACTTTTAGAAACTGTTTCTAGTTTAATAAAGCAGTAGAAATGCGTAAGAATTACACCTTTAGGCCAAGACATGGAAACAACCAAAGTGTCCTTTGACAGATAATTGGATAAAGAAAATGGGGCCCATATACACAATGGAACAGTACTATACCTGGTTATAAGAAAAGATGAAATACTGCCATTTGTGACAACATGGATGGATCTTGAGATCATTATGCTAAGCGTGATAAGTGAGACAGAAAAAGTCCAGAACCATATGACTTCTCTCACATGTTGTATATAAAACTGGAAGCAACAAATAAGACCAACCAACCAACCAACAAAAAATCATCAACATAGATAACAGTTTAGTGGTTACCAGAGGGTAAGGGGGTTGGTAGAAGAGGGAAGAGAAGGGCAAATATGTATATGGTGATGGAAGGAGCATGGACTCTGGGTGGCAAACACACAATGCAGATGATGTATTATAGAATGTACACTTGAAACCTCTATGATTTTACTGACCAATGTCACCCCAATAAATTTAACTTAAAAAAGTGAACCTTTAGCTAACAAAGTTATGTATTAGAGAATAGCAAAACTCACTTTAGACTATGTTTCTATAAATTTCTATTAAAAGATTTTGTTAAACAATAAAATGTAGTCACTGAAAATTTCTTTTGAAAAATAATAATATGCCTAATGATGATCTAGCATGGTTACAAAACCGAGGCACTTTCATTTATACATTATTTTTACTAATCTTTCTTTTAAAAACAGTATTTCAATGTAAAAGATTGAGATAATTTCCTAATATTTCAGCCTATGTACATATTTAAAGAACAATACAAGCTGGAAAAACAAATTACCAAAAAGCCAATGATATGATGCCACATGAACCAGTGAACTCCTTCTAATGATAACTAACAAGAAGCAGTTTAAATGTTGTCAATTATGAGTGCAAGTTCAGTTGATTTGTTTAGCATTAGAGTCTAGGTATGAAACCCTTGCTTCCAAATTTAACTAAATATGTGTATTCTTTATTTTTTAAAAAATTTAAATTAAAACTAAAAAATTGATAGCTTCAGTAACTCAAATGTATCATGTGAGTTAGTGACTTCAAATGGCTTAGCTAACCGTGAACACTTCACTGCCTGATAACCAGTCCCTATGCAGTTAGTAACCAAGTTCTACTAGAAGACAAGTATCTTTAGTTTTTCTGTGATGCTTCTAGGCCCTTGTAGTTTATTATATTATCAAACATTCACATTTACAAAAATGAAATAAGAAAAGACCAAAGAAATAAGAAAAGGGTTGGTAGGCAAACAACTCCTAACTACTTGTCTGTTCCTGCCACACATCGCGTGGCAGGAAGGTGTTGCTGGGAGGAGAGTGCCTGTAAGCCCCAGAGAAGAAAGACCTACAGGTAACCCCTGTGTAACACGGCACTTACATAACACAGTCTCACTCTAACATGGTTTGAGCTTTGGGGGAATCCCTCATACGTCCCGGCAGCCTAGAACATGGTTTCACTCTAACATGACTTGAGAATTAGAGAAATCCCCAAGGAACATGGGGCATAATCAGAGCTTTTAAGAACAAAAAATATCTCATTGGAAATTAGGGAAATCCCCAATAATATAGAACCTCACTACAGCTTTTAAGAGCAAAAATTATCTCATTTGAAATTAGGAAAATTCCTGAATCACACAGAATGAAATAAAATCTTTAAAAAGCAAAAAATACCTCATTTGAAATATTTCATTCAAGCACAGATGTCATATTAGATTTGACTGAAAATTCTTCCACTGAAAGAAGCACAAAGTTTAAGAGAGAACTTCACAAGTGCTTAGCACCATATAATGCAATTTATAAAGATCTCTCAGCTAAAAGCAAGCAATCTAAAATAACATATTTTTTGCAAAAAGTACAGAATAGAAGTCAAGATTATACTGAAGAAAGTTCAGAGGGTGAAGATATCAAAAAGAAAACACCTTTGGTTAATGGTGCTTCATAGTGATGATGAAGAAAACATTATTCAATACATATTAATATGTTATACTTTTGGTGAAAATAGCTTTAATAAAGCTATTTCTCTTAATTATAAAGGAAGTATGGCATTTAAAAAAATTTTTGAAACCGAACCCCTTTTGTCGTACTAGTTTTTTGTTTGATATAACACAGATTCACATAACACAGCATGTTTAAGGAACCTAAAAACCGTGTTATAGGGATTACCTGTACTCTTGAGAAGTCAGTGAATTTTCTCTCATTTAGTAAAAATAAATTCCAGATGATTCACACAATAATTTTTAGGCCACTTAACCTTTATATAAACTATAGGTATGTCTGGAAATGTACTAACTCTTTCAGATCTCCAAGGTACCCATCATGAAATTTAAGTCAACAGATTCTCCAATGACTCTGCAGTAGACTAAAATCGTTACCACACATAGCGGCGATAGGTATTAGGAACTAGTCTTTGAGTTGGTATCATTGAGATTTACTAAGTAATGTGGCACAGGGAGGGGTTAACAGATTAGTAGAGCCATGCATGTTCTTTCACTTCTTAGTGTTACCATTATTTTAGAATACATATATGTACCTCAAACTAATTTTGGAAAAGAAAAATATTTTAATGCCTCTCTGCAAAACCCCATATGCTCTCTCCCTGGCTCTGGAATGGACAAAGCAGAAAAGAAAATGTGAAAGAAATGACCTGAGTTCAAATCTCAGCTCTGTTGCCTTGAATAAGTGGCTTGATTTATCTGATCTTCAGTTTCTATAATTATATAAAAATGAGATTTAGGGGACAATAATACATATCTTATGGGATGTGCTTAGGATTAAATAAGTTACTGTATAGCAAAGACAAAGCCAGTTGCTTGGTATACAGTAGTTGCCCAGTAAGTGACATTTTGTGTGTGTGTGTGTGTGTGTGTGTGTGTGTGTGTGTGTTCTGTGTGTTTTAATAATATTAAACATCAGTCATACAATGGTGAAACTGAGAATGTCATATTTGTCAGAGCAGGAATGGTGCATTTGCTGACACTTTTCTTCACTTGTGTCCTAGCAGCTATTAATGTGCTGTGGCATGATAACAGCAAGGTCTTTGTTCATGGAAGGTTGGTAGAGTTATTTTTCCAAACAACCTAGAGAGCAGTTACCACTTCACAGTTATTACCAGCTTTCCCAGGGCTTAATTTCAGAGGTGTTAGAGTTGAGAACAGGAGCTCATTTTCATCTACTTCGTATCATGCACACAAATAAAGAAAACAAAGGCATTAAAATTGGTTTTATATAACTGATGAAAAGGGAAACTAGTTACCAGTTTCATCTCAAAAAAAAGAAAAACTGGAACTTATTGTTTGATAAAGACAGAAGGTATAAGAACAGGTGCCCTTACTGAGCTCAGCATCATCTGATAGTGCTTCAAACAATGCCAAGTCTTAATGGGGACTGGATTTAATAAACCTCCACAGTCAGCTTTTATCAAGGCCACTGCAAAGTAGATCTGTGCAGAAATGATCCAGAAAGTGTGTGTTTAAATGATGGATGAAAGGTGAGTACCCACTGAATGAGCAATGACATAATATATGCAACAGGTATTTGTTGATTGGAAGACTCTATGCAAATATGAGCATTGTTGTTGCTAATGTTATAATGTTAATACTTAAAATTTACTTTATTTCATTTTTGGTCTCTTTCCAAGTCTATAGATACACCATGGTCTGAAAATCATTAAAATAATGCTCCTGTGCATTAAGAACTGTGGGGAAAAGATCTGCTGTATTTTGTTTAATGTCCTAGTATTTTTAAAAATAATTTTCAATCAGACTTTTTATGTGTCTTGATTAAGAAGTATTTTCTCTTTTTTACTAATAATTTAAAAAATAATGTCAAGATGCAAAGAAAACACTCTGTACAGTGGGTCTTTGTTGTTACTGTGTTAAATTTAGTTTCTTGTCTCTTTATGTTGATATCCTATTTATTCACATACTTCTCATTCTGCCGTCTTCACTTTAGCCGTAGAGTTTATTCAATCACTTGACAGATAATTCCTGTGCAGCTGCTATATGTGCCAGATAGACCCTGAGGAGAAACCAGTAAGCACTGTCACTGCTCTTAGACATGCCACAAGTAATCATCTAACTCATGAAATCAGACTGATAGGTGCTGTGGAAGAGAGGAGCACGCTGCGGTGAGAACGTGTAATGGAGAGTCTGACCCGTCACAGAGACTCGGGAAGTCTTTTCTGCACGGTGGAAAACACACGAGGGCTTAGAGTCTAAACACCTGTGTGCCTTTTGATACATTGTCTCAGAGTCTCGTGCTCTTTACTGTAAAATGAGAACGTTAATGTTTATCTCACATGCCCGGATGTATGGCTTAAAGGTACAACAGGCATTACCTGCTATGGCCCCAACGCACAGGCCTTTCTCCATACGTGGTCAGAGTGAGCTTTTTCAAAGGATCTAGATTATGCCATGTCTCTGCTCACAGCCCCACGGTGGCTTTCTCTCAATCTCAGGAAAAATCTAAAATCTGTCCAGTGGCCATGAGGCCCCAAATGAATTAACCCTTTCTCACCTCTCCTACCACTCACCTCATTCTCTGCCTGCTCACCCATTTCTAGTCACACCGACTTTATTTTACTTTATTTTTCACTATTCTTTAATCCCAGCAAGCCTGACTGGTTCCACCCAGTGGCCCTTATTCATTCTGTATTTGCTCTTCTCTCTCGGGAATGTTCCCTCCAAATACTTACATGACTCCCTCTCTCACTACGTTTTCAGGCCTTTTGCTGAAATGTCATCTCCCCAGAGCTACATTTTCTGATTTCTTTATCTGAATTATCACCTCCATTCCCATTTCCTAATCTGGCATTGTCTGGTTCTCACTTCCTTTACCTTGCTTTGAATTTTCTTCATAGCACTCAATGGTAATGCTAATTATTACAAGAAAACCACAATAATATTTACTACACATGTTTACTATTTGCCAGGATCTCTTCTAAAATCTTATACCTGTTAACTCCTTTAATACTTCATATAACCCAAAGAGGTAGATAATTACCATTAACCACACTTTACAGGTAAGGGAATGAGACAGAGCAGTTATGTAACTCACCCAAGGTCACAGCCACAGCCAAGTGATTAAGTAAGGACTCAGGACCAGACAGTCTTGATTACAAATATTGTGCTCTTGACAGTTATATTCTGCTATCTTTCAGCTTGGAGGTGTGCTATATACTTTATTTTCCCTTTATTTATTCTGTTTTCTTACTGATATATGAACACTCTGACAAGGACTCTATCAGTAGGGCCTAGAAACTTTATAGTCTGTGGATGCTCAGTAAATATTTATGAATGAATAGCAGTGCCTAAAAACAGATAATGCAATACCTACCAAAAGCAAGCCTTTATTATGCACATTTATGGTAATTAGTTTCTTGCTTTACAAATTGACAGGTGGAGATGGGAGTAATCGTCCCTAGAAAAATAACTTGAGTCTGAAACATCTATCTCAGGTGCCCTCACTCTTTATATGTCAAAGTCCTTACCCTCTATTTTTGTCTCCACTACCAGCTCTTCAGGGTCCTAGGCTCTCTCCCCTGCCCCCATACCCTTCTCTTTGAAAATGATATGAACCCTTTCACTTGACGTGTAGAGAACTGAGTGGTGACTTAGTGATACCTCAGTGCAGCGGGCTTCTAACAGATCTCATTCAGAAACAATATTCAATAATCATTTATCAAACACTGACGTATGTTTGGGACACGGTGCAAGAAGCTGGGGAGAAAGGAGAAAGTCACGTTCTTCCCCTTGAGGAGACCCTAACTCACTCTTCTACTCATCCCCCAGGATGATTTTCATAAAGTGTCACATTGCTTTAAAAGTGTATGGCTTCCAGAAAGAGACCTTTGTGATCTTTTTTCTCTGTCCTTATCCTATCTCCTCCTGTGCTCCAATTATACTAATAAGCCTCTAAGGTTACCGCCGCTGTAGTAACACAACCTCTTCTCTCCCTTACTACACTCCTACATTACCTGGCTCACTTACATGCTCTTCAGTCCCTGGCTCAACTGTCACCGCCTTCGAGATTTTGCAGGTCGTGTTTCTCTGTTGCCAAATATACTCCTCACGCTTGCATCATCTTACGTTGTCTTATTTGCCAGGGAACCCTATTGCCTATAAACTAAAGAGAAGCCTATGTATTTATCACTCAAATTGGTGTTCTGAATGCCAATTTTAAATGTAGGTTCCCCCACACACCACCAAGCAATTCTTGGACACCAGCAGGGTCCAAGAAATCAACTCAGTTTTGACACTACTACCTGATTCCACAGGTAAAGAGTTCAGTCCCACAGGATCGCTCTTCACTTTAGACACTAATTGCAAGTCCAGGTTGCTACCTGTACTTCTGACTGATGAGCTGTGTATCAGAAGCCCCCAGGACCCCCTCACTGGGTTCAATTAATTTGCTAGAACAGCTCACAGAACACAAGGAAACTAGTTTACTCACTAGATTGTTGATTGTTACAAAGGACATTAAAAGGACAGCCAGATGAAGAGATACATAGAGGCAGATCTCAAACAAAATAGCTTCTGTCCTCATGGAGTTTGGGGCCTGGCATGGTAACATGGGGAGACCTGCTGGTATCTCAAAAGCTCTTCCAAAAAGACCAATGAGCTGTCCTTTGGATTTTTATGGAGGTTTTGTTATATAGTGATAATTGACTAAGTCATTGGCCAGGGGCAAGTGATTCAACCTCATTCCTTCTCTCCTCCCTGGAAATCAGGGAGTAGAATTGAAAGTACCTTTAGGCAACCAGCTCCCACCCTTTGGTGTGGTCCAACATTCAATTCATTAACATAACAAAAGATATTATTGTTGCTCTCATCATTTTGGAAATTCCAAGGTATATGGGTGCTTTGAACCAGGAACTATGCATGAAGACCAAATATATCTGAGAAATATATTTTGGTCATCTGAATGATCAAATACGTATTTCTTATGAATCACAATATTGCATCACTCATTCCCCCCAAAACATTACCTTGCACAGGGCAGAATTCATGCTTGCTGTCTAATAGATGCCCCAAAATTGTTTGCTAAAAGAAGAAAAGAAAGTAAAACCCCATTTGAATCACATTGATATAGTAAGCCTGATCTTACAGTCACCAGCTTCAGTGAAGTTGGTGGGCATAGAACTTTTCAGAGGGGTCCAGAACCCTTCCAGCTGTTGGTAGGTGCTGCTGGCTCGGGGATGCAGGGGTGACTGACATGACACGATGTGGTAAATTTGGGGATTGACAGTTGGTTTTAAGGTCTGAAACTCAATTCTCTGCCCCTTGTCTTCTAAAGACAACAATACTTCTAAGGTGTCAGTGAGAGCAATTTTCCATAGTTTATTCACTTTAATAAGAAATCTTTTTTCATATTTCTAGCAAATAGCATTTTTGTCATCCTGAAAACAAAATTATTCTGCCAGGAAGAAAATGTCTTGAGAAAAAAAAATGCATTTGCTTCTCAAAATTAGGGAAATAAAGATAAACATAGGAGGAGAAAAGGAGACCAGAATGCAAGGAGGTATGGTTTGAGTTTAAATTTACTAATGCAAATTCATTATTTAAAAGATTATAAGTAAATAGTCTAATATATCTGTATAATCCACATTCTTAACAAATGATTATTGAATATCTATAATGAATGTGGTACTTGATTTTATTGCTTACTTGGCTACTAAAACCTTCCACTGTGATACATTTTTATACAGGGGCTTTTAATTGATGTTACACTATTTTACTCACATAAGTAAAAAGGTAAATGTTTATATTTAAACTCTTTGTTGAAGAATTAGGAGAGTGATTGAATCAGAACTTTCATTCATTAAAAAATGCATTGAGACTTACATTGTGCTGGATGTGAAGAATATGGTAGGGAACCAGCTGCACACAATTGTATAACTGACTTCCCGGAAGTTGTATTTGAGCACTTAATTAGTTAAACAGTGATAAGTACTACAAAGAAGCACTGGGAGTGCTAGGGGGTCTTATATCAGGGGTGTCTGACTTAGTGGGGAGGTTGGGAAAGACTTAACAGAAGTTATATATAACAGTTATAGGGTTAGTGAGCCTTGGTTAGGTAAACTGAATTGTAAAGTTCTGGAAGAAAAGCTGTGACAAAAGAATCAGCCTTTGCAAGCATTGTAAGGTGGGAAGGAGCACAGCCAGCGTGGCAAGAAAGCAGAGAGCCAAAAAGAGAAAAACGAAGACTGAAATATACCCTACACAACCCTGAGGACTGCATTAGGATCTGAAATTTTATTCAAAGAGCAATAACTGCCATTTGAAAGTTATTAGGCAGATTGTGTTTCATAAAACTATAGCTGCTGGGTAGAGATGGATTTGGAAGAGAAGTAAAACCCACGGTCTGGAGAGAAGGAAATAAGGCCTATTGAAAAGGAGTCCTTTAATTTTGACTCGAAACCATTAGATAGGCCGAGAAATGAAAACAGATTTTTTTTCTTCCTCCCTCCCTCTGATTTCGGGTTTGTGCAGCTGTGGGGACTATCAGTGCAGTTCACTGAGAGAAGAAACTCTGGGTGCAAACTGGGTTTAGGGAGAAAAATGTGAGTTCAGTTTGGGATATTTGGGATATTGGAAATGTGAGATGTCACTAAGTCTTCCAAATTGTATTGCTAATAAATCCTCAAACTGCCTATTAAACTTACGGACCATGGAAATCTTCAAAAGTCTTTAAACAAGTGTTAGAAACCACATTGGAGTGAATTAAGAAGCAAGTGTGAGGCCACAAAATGGGGAGAGTAGAGATCATTGTTTTTGAGACGTTTGGTTGTAAATAGGAGGAAAACATAACAATGGCTGCAGAAAGAATTATTTTCAAAGATGGGACAGAGATTTGAGCATGTTTAAATGCACATGAAAAAAATTAGTATAATGGAAGAATCTGAATATTCTGAAGCAAGAAGCACCAGTGTGTTTTATAAGGAAGAGGATAGGATCCAGGTTATAGGATAAAGGAGTAAAACTCTTCCGTATTTTCTCTTTAGTCGTCCCTGAAATAAAAATGTTTTTTGAGAACCTACTATTTGCCAGTCATTTTTATAAATCATTTGCCCTTCTCTTTCATAATGTTCCACATAATAATGTTTTAATGTACAGTTGCCAGGTGGAATATTACTCCTTCCCAGCATTTCAGAAATATCTGAACTACTATTACCACAAAGTTATTGTAAGACATTAAAAATATCTTAATGCGTTGGTCTAGCTGCTGCCTATGCCAATGAGGTGAGCCAGCAGACGACTGTGTTATAAAGTGGCTACTGCATCACTTGCGCTCTAAATCTCCCACAGGAAATGCTCCTGTGGCTCACTCTAATATATAAGGAATGGAATTCTGGGAAATGTAGTTCAGTCTAGCCAAGTTGATACATTACGAAATCACCGAAAGAACTTCATGTTATTTCACTTGATTTTACTATGTGGTTTATGTTTCTGTCATTTCCTCTTTTTACATAGAAGCACTTGAGTACTATATGGCACGCATTTTGCCAAGTGCTTGATATCTATTACCTCATTTAATCTTCGCAGCTACCCTGTGGAGTGTGTATATTATGAAACTCTCTATCTTTCCCAAGGTCCCTTAGCTAGAGGATGGCAGAGCTGTAATTGAAGTCAAGGACCGCTAGTTTGGTGATTTTTGAAGTAGAAGAAAAACACATCTACTTCATACTATAAAAAAATGAAGGTCCTTCCTTGGTTTGGTTGAACCCCTACTTGCATCTTTCCAGACTGCATTGTCTCATTTGTTTAAAAAGATGTTATGAATCAATACATTCCAAAGGCAAAGCCTACAAGAAGATGTGAGACTTTGGCATGTGTTTGATAAAACCTCCTCTGAATTCAGCAATCCAAATATTTTAGCCCTAAAAGCTTCCTGCCCAAGTGCTGTCATTATTGAGAACTATGACTATGTTTTAATTACTATAGTAATTTATATATGGAACACAATGCATCCATTCTATTCCTCCCCCATTGTAACAGTATGTTCTAATTAGTGTTTCAACCTAAATCTGCTGAGGCAAGGCCTTTTTAAATCTTCAACTCATGCCAAGAATCAGAATCACCACTTTCCTAGGATTACTGGCAAATTAATATTTCTGCTGACTACTAATTTATTAAAATTGTAAGTTCTTTAGAAGGACATCAGAAGAACAAATACTGATGAGTACCCACTCTGTTCCAGATTCTCAATTAAAATATGTCAATAAATCAAAAGTTATTATATATGTGATAGTCCCATGAAGTAGCATAAGCCTTTTTAAGCTTAAAAGGAAGTTCAGAGGGGTTAGTTACTTTGCCACAGTAAATGAGTTCCATGCATTATTTATATATTACATGTATTTTATACATGTATCTAAGTAAACCCTTCATTCATGAAGGATTTGAATTTGTTTTATAAATATGAATATAATGTAATAGAATAAAATATAAATAAAATTAAAAGAAATAAGTAGAAATATGATACAATACGGGTTTAAAATAGATGATGTAATCAGTAGCATTGTATGTAAGAATGTATTCCCTGGGGGTCCTCTATATTTGCTCAAAGTAAATAAAAAACCTAACTCAGGGTCTTTTAGCAGTCAGTGAAAAGGAAAAGAAATGATAATGGCTTTTATTTGCAATTGCAATGCCCTAAGATTTGAAACAAACTTTTTTTTTCCCTGGAGAAACATAATTTTTCCTGGAATGGAAAGCAGAGAAATTCCTGTTGCTGCTTACAAAAAGAATTCTATACAATGGAGTGTACATAGTCCTCAAAAATATCTTTATAATAAATGCAATAATGAAATCTCTAGGGCTTAAAAAAATAGAATCCTTTAATAGCTGTAGATGGGCTGATGCCAAAGCCTGACTCTGAAAAACAATTTTTGTATTGAAAAGGAGGTGGGATGGGAACAGAAAAACATTGATTTGGTCCAGAATATTGCTCACTGATGGCCTTTAATTAGCTTATAGATAGATTTTTTTTAGAGTATCTACAAGACCAGATAAAGAACAAATTAGTCAGTAAATATTTCCTAATACACTTTTGTTTCGTAAAACTTTGATAAGTATGAAATGGAACTGAATGAGTATAAGTATTTGCATAGTTGGTTAAAAGCAGAGCCATATTCCTTAGCCATCAGCCAAATGAGGCGTCATACTACCAGGGAACATTTACTGAATGATCAGTATTGCAAGACTCTGTGTAAAATGTTCATTTTGTTCAGTCCTTTCCAAGTCCCTTAGGAGGGCTTAGCAACCCCATCTTGACAGGGGCCTGAAGGGAAAACCACTCCATCTCTGCATGGACTTCTGCTTAAATAGCATCCGTGGTCAGTGGCAAATTCTCAGTAAAGTCCTCTTACATGCACACTCCCACATAGATACTAGTGAGTAAGGCCTCAAGGATCTACAGAGCAGTGGTTTTTAACCTATTTTGTGACACATACCACTCTACATATCTGAGGAAAGTTATGGAGTCCATCCCTGAAAAAATGCAAATGAACACAGAATTTTTCATGCCATTTCAAGAAGTTTAGCAAGTTCCTGGAACACACCCATGAAGCTATTCAGCTTAAAAGACTGTTGAAGAACATGACCTTCATAATTTTAGACTTTTATAAAAGCTTGAATAATCAAAGATCTATCTTAGTCATATATAGGGTGTCCAAAAAAATCCAGCCATAAATGCTTCTATTTTTCATATTATATAGCTGGATACTTTCCAGACAGCCCATATACCAGGGAGCCAAAAAATGTATGCACATTTTAAGCAATGTTATCTATGTATTACTTTTTGAAGTTGAATTGAATTATGATAGCAACGTGTAATATGAAGTTCATTCAAGAGATGATATTAATCAAATGAATGCTAGCGTGACAATGCAACAGGCAGGACAGCAAAAAGACGGCAGAAACACAGTTGTCATTTGCATAACCCAAGGGCATTTGAAGTGGTATTTGAAATTAGAGAATGTTGAGTTTCCCCCAAGTATTCCTGACTTAACATCCTTTGACTTCTATCCATGGGAGGACCTTAGAGGATGTGGTGAACCATAGAAAACCAGCTATACTCGTGGTACTTTGGGAAGGAATTGAAACATGCACAGCGATACAAGTGGACACTTTGGTCATTGTTGCTCAACAGTATCTTGCCATAGTCAGAAGTGTTGGGACACTGATGGTAACCATTTTGAGCACCTTTTGTATTTACCTTTTGTTATCAGTATATGTTAATATTGAGAAGTACAATTTTAATATAGTATTTTATTTTCTTAAGATATGTATACCTTTTTGGTACCCTCTCTATGTACACACACACACACACACACACATATATTTAAAAAACCCATCATAGAATGTAAAGTTAATAATGCAACTACCGGTATACCCATTGGGATAAACTGACTGGGAAATTCATACCTGGTTAAATAAATGAGAAAATGTTTAATTAATCCAATCAATTAAATGGTGAGGGATCTCTGCCAAAGGTGATCACATTGGCATATATTTGTCAATATGAATACCTTCTTTGATAGCAATTGCATAATAGGTCCTTTTGTTAGTTAAACCTCATATTCATAAAGCTAAAACCAGGTTTTACTACCTATGGAGGGTGCCTAGTTTATGGTCACTATAGTGTGGACCATGTTAGAGCTGCTGTACGTCATTGTGAAGGTTAAATACTGTAGTAGAGCTCCACAGCTAAGGGGGTATGACTCACAATATAGATATCATAAATTTATATACTTCTTATGATAGCTTTCCAGCAGTGCATTCTTTTTCTAATTAAGCTGAGAAGTCAGAGAATTTTCTAAAAGATGGAAATAAAATATGTTTAAAATGCTTTCTAAAATTTTATTTGAAAATACTTAATGGGAAATAATGCCCCGGATTTTACATATCCAGAACTTTATCTGACCATTAAAGTTTGAATCAAAAAGAAAGGGGCCTATAATACATCCTGCTTTATACACTACTCCTTTGGAAACTATTTCCTGATTCATCAATATTCTGTCTCCAATATCCTCATTGTGGTTTTATTCATAAGGTGACGATTCTGTTTATGTATCAGTAACTTGAGGTTTAGAATGAGCTCATGTACTTAGCTCACACTACATGAAGAACAGTTAAAGGAACTCGGGTGGGCAAACCTGGACAAGAAAATGAGAGGTAATATAATCAAGGAGCTTGTCCTAAAAAGTGTTTTTCTATGTTTTAGTATTTTAATTTGTTCAGGTTCCCATAACAAAGTATTCACAAACTAGGTGGCTTAAGCAACATCAATTTATAATTTCATAGTTCTGAAGGCTTAAAGTCCGAAGTGTCCTTAGGATTGGTTCCTTGATGGGGTGTGAGGGAGAATCTAGTCCTTATTTCTTTCCAAGCTTATGGTGCACTGATAGCAGTCTTTGGCATTACTTAGCTATAAGTACATTATTCCAACCTCTGTCTTTATCTTTACATGACATCATCCCTGTGTGTGTGTGTGTGTGTGTGTGTGTGTATCTAAATTTTCTCTTTTATAAGGACACCAGTCATATTGGATTATTACCTCACCTTAACTTGACCACTTTCACAAAGACACTATTTCCAAATAAGGCCACATTCTAAAGTACTAAAGGTTAGGACATCCGCGTATCTGTCTGGGGAGACATAATTCAACTTGCAACACCATGTACCATGTGTGCCATAAAAAACAAGAAACACTCATTATTAGAACTCCCTCTTGAAGATTCACTACATGCATAGGTGTATTACAGATTCTGAGACATTCTTTATTAAACAAATCTGAGTCAACTTTACCCCAGGATTCTCAAAGTCTCATTCTTTCCAGCATAACTATGAACATCCTATGCAGTTTCTTGGCTAGAAGAAAATTACAGACATGGAAGAGAAAGTATAGGATTTAGAGTGAGGGATGGGATACAATTGCAGTTCCATCATTCCTTAGCTGTCTGATCTTTGGCACAAAGCTCTTTGAGCTTTGATTTTCTCACCCATTGAATGGATGTAATTATTCCTACTTAAAAAGTTATTTTAGGAATACTAAAAAATATTGAATTATTCACTTCATTATATACAGTGCTTGGCATATGGCACAAATACTGCAACTAATAATATTGACAACAACATGTATTTGTTGAGTATATACTATGTGTCACATACTTTTTATCATGCTTTTGCCTATTTATCTGCTTTGATCACAATAGCAAGCCTCCTAGTGGTATCATTATTTCTATTTTTTCTGCATCGATTGGTATAATTATATAGTTTTTATGTTTTATTTTGTTTATGTGGTATATCACATTGATCAGTTGGATATGTTGAACCATCCTTGTGACACTGGAATGAACCCTACTTGATTGTGATGTATAATCTTTTTAATGTGTTGTTGTATTTGATTTGCTAGTATTTTGTTTAGGATTTTTGCATCTGTGTTTATCAGAGATATTGGTCTATAGCAACCTTGTCTAACATGTGGCCCAGGACTGCTTTGAATATGGCCCAACACAAATTCATAAACTTTCTTAAAACATCACAAAAATTATGCATGGACCTTTTTTTAGCTCATCAACTGCCATTAGTGTTGGTGTATTTTATGTGTGGCCCAAGACGATTATTCTTCCAGTGTGGCTCAGGGAAACACAAACGTTGGACACCTCTGGTAGTTTTGTGTGTGTGTATGTGTTATCCTTACTAGGCTTTGGTATCAAGGTAGTGTTTGGCCTTATAAAATGAGTTAGGAAGTATTGCTTCTTTGAATGTTTCATAGAACTTACTAATGAATCCTTCTGGCCCTGGACTTATGCCTTTGGGAAAGTTTTGGATGACTGTTTTGATTTCCACACTGTAGATCACTCTGTTTAGGTTTTGCAGTTCTTTGTGATTCAGATTAAGAAGGCTATATATTTTTAAAACTTGTCCATTTCTTCTAGGTTATTGAATTTGGTGGCACATAGTCCTTCATAGTATTCTCATATGATCCTTTGTATTTCTGTGGAATCCGTCATAATTTCTCCTCTTTTATTTCTTATTTTGATTATTTGTGTCTTTTCTCTTTTTACCTTAGTGAGTCTATCAAGGGGTTTATCAATTTTATTAATCTTTCAAAGAACCAGCTCTTGGTTGCATTAATTTTTTATTGCTTTTTTATTTGTTTGTCTGTTGTTTTCTATTTCATCTATTTCTGCTCTAATTTTTATTATTTTATTTCTTGCTGACCTTGGGTTTCATTTGTTATTCTTTTTCTAGTTCTTTAAAATATAATGTTGTTACAGATTGTATATGTGAGGTTTTTATTTCTTGAGTTAGGCCTGTAATGATATAAATTTCCCTCTTAATACTGCTTTCACTGCATCCCAATTTTTTTTATACGATGTGTTTTCATTCTCATTTGTTTCTATGCATTTTTTATCTCATCTTTTATTTCTTCTTTTACCTAGTCATGCTTTAATAGCATGTTGTTTAATCTCCATATATTTGTGGTTTTTTTTCAGCTTTCTTTTTTGCAGTTACTCTCCAATTTCAAAGCTTTGTTGTCAGAGAATGCGATTGGTATGATTTCAGTCTTTAATTTGCTGAGGCTAGTCTTGTTTCTGAACATATGGTCTATCCATGAGAATGTTCCATGTGCATTAGAAAAGAATGTATAGTCTTGTGTTATAGGATGAAGTGTCCTGTAAATGTTAATTATGTCCATTTGGTGTAATGTATCATTTAAAACTGACATTTCCTTATTGATTTTCTGTTTGGATGATCTATCTATGGCTGTCAATGATGTGTTTAGGTTATTATTTATTTTTTTTAAATGAAGGCACTGCATCTTAGAAAGATGTGTTTACTTACCCAAAGTCCCACAATGTCAGAATGGGAATTCAAAACCAGGGGTTTCTGGCTCCAAAGTCTCATAAACCCTGTAAAATCTGTGTCAGATAGGAATGATCTAGGCTCCAAGAAGCAGTGTACCTAATAGTGACAAACAAGAAGAGGATATTACTTCATATCAGGTGAGCTGCCATGATACCAGTGTTGACACCTCTGCAATCTTTGTCTTCTTCTCATTGTTGTCAGATGACCTCTTACCTTTTGGCGTCCTGTACTATTTCCATACAGAAGGGGAGGAGGGGGCCACAAGGCACCAATAATGTCTATCCTGTTTGTCATGGCCACACAAGCTTTTGCAGATTTTCCTTTCAGCCCATCCATAGACTTCTGCTTTCAGCTCATTAGAAAAAATTCAATCACGTAGCTATGCATTATAGAAAAAAAGGCTAGAAATACAAATATTTGTCTGTTCCAAACTCCATAGTGGAGATAATCAAAAGAGAAGGTAGAAAGTGGATGTTAGCCAATCTAAAATAAGTTTTACATATTATTTTCCATTTATTCAATTAATTTATTGTTCCTGTAGAGGGTAAACCAAACTTCAATTGACAGGAGTAACTAGAGGAAGTTGTTGGCTTTATATCAGTTAGAAGTAGAACAATTCAGCAATGGCATGCACACTTGACAATTCCAAGTGGAAGGCTTACTTTGTGGACAGGATAGAAATATCAGTAAAGAATTAGTCATGTATCTTAATATTCTCAAGGCTGGGAAATATCTAAGAGGTTATTTAATCCACCCTCTTCCTACACCACCCCAATGAAAGTATTTCTTCAGGAGCACCTTAACCAATGACTACCCATCCCCTGCCTGTGCACAACTAGGTGGGACCTCAAGATCATTCAGAACTGATTAATAGAAACCTATCGGGGAGGTGATCAGCCCTTTCTTTGGGAAGTGGTTTTATTATTATAGATGAACTTGAGTGGTCTTATTAGTCCTAACATGAACCACAAAAGACCCATTTGCTACAACTATTTCTTTTAGTAATCTCTCTGATGATTTAATGAAATGACTATCTTAGAGTACATCAACTATTAGAGAAAAGGTCTTGAAAGATGTTTCATAGTGCAACCACCTTATTTTAAAGATAAAGACCCTGGAACCTATATTAGCAATAGCAGAACCAAAATGAAAACTCCATTCTCCTGACTAGATGCAGTAAAATCAATGAAAGAGCACTTGACTTGTTTTCAGATCTAGGTTCAAATCTCAGCTCCATCACACACTGGCTTTGCTACTTTGAGTAAGTTAATTTCTCGAGAATTCTGCTTGTCACTTTGTCATTTTCAGCTAATTTCAACAAACATTCACTGAACACCAGTCAGTAATTGAGATGAGATACAAAGATGATTAAGACACTATGCTTAATCTGGAGGAGTTTACAGGTTGGGGGAAGAGCAGACATAAATAAAAAAGGTGAAGTACCTAGAAAGGAGTGGTCAGATCCATTGGCAAGTACTGAAGAAGGCTTTGGAGAATAGGATGTGTCTGAGTTGAGAACCTTGAAGAAAGAATGACCTCACCTGGGTAATTAATTTCAGAAACAACATCCCAAGCTGAGAAATAATATATAAAAAACATACAAGTTTGTATTTGTAAAAAGAGAATACTGTAGATTTCTGATGACTGCAGTGATAAATAGATAACACCTTCTGAAATACGATTGTCTTACCTACTTTTTAATCCACTGTTTTTTTTTTCTCTATACCAAAAGTCAGCAAACCTTTTCTATACAGGTTCAGACAATATTTATGACTTTGTAGGCCAGACCATAAAACTACTCAACTCTTCTGTGGTAGGCCAAAACAGTCATTTATAATAAATGAACAAATAGCACAACTATGTTCCAATAAATCTTTATTTAAAAAAACCGGAGGTAAGCAGGATTTGGCCCACAAGTTGCAGTTCGCCAGCTCTTGGTCTGTACCATAAAGCTCACCGATAATCCATCCGTGCTAGCTCTGTGGGTGAGTCTCTTGTCACAAAATAGCAGAGGACTACAAAACCTGAGGGGGAAGAAAGCAAACAAAACAATGGAAATACAGATTCTGACGTCATCTTTATTTTAATGCATGATTCTCACTCTAGAAGATAAGAGTATTCATGTGACACTCTCTTGGGACATTACAGACTTAAGATCAGTGCAAATATATTTTAAAAGAAAATTTTTATTACAGTTCTGTGGCTTGCTCCAAAATCTAAGAAGATACAAATGATTAGTAGTTTAGGAGCTTAGGAGTAGGGCCAGTGGCCTAGAAAGCTTAAACCTCACAACTTTTATAACAATTGTGCTTGAAAGTGCTTTGTTAAAACTTAGTATTCACTCGTGTATAGAACTAGTTCTTTATTCTAAAATAAAGAACTTCACATGCTCCAAGTGCACTGGTTTCAAAATTTCTAAATCCTTGTTTCACATGCAATTTGCTGCAGTAATTTTCCAAGATCAGCATAAAAATTGTTCATGCTGGTCCACATTTGGAAAGATAATCCATGAAAAAACAAATGATCTGGCCAGCATTTCTTTTGCTTTCCCTTAATTGCAAGAGGTTGTATTTGCAGCACCTCCTTCAAGGCACTTTCTAATGCAATTGGACACTTCAGTCAAAATGAGCTCTGCTTAGGGATCTCAAATATATATATAAAATTAGGATTGCTGTGCAAAGGATTGAAAAGTAATACAATGGGGTGGAGTTTTCTTTTTGCTACTCTGATATTTATTAAATTTGCAAGATTGTACTATCATATAGTTCTAAATATATGGAATCTATATGTGCTTTATAATACAAAATGCAAGGCAGCATCTCTATCCTAATCTTTCAGAAAGTGGAAGAAATAATGAATGGAGAAAAATATGGCAAAATGTGATGTTGCCTTTCCACCATCAAGTCATTTTTCGGTCTGGAATTTTGCTAACCTGAGTACTAACCTGAGTACCTCTGTTCTTCAGGCAACCTCAGATGAAAGGGGACATTAGGAATGGCTGGGGAGGACGTTAGGTGGATACATTACTGTGATTACGTTAGAAAAAGGAGACTTTTTCTTTGGTAGGAGAAAGTTTGAAATTGATGAACCTGTTTCCTTTAATAAGTGGAAAGGACAGATTTGTCAGTGTCTGCTTGCAGTTCACTCCGCGTTCTGCCATCTCCAACAAGAAAGAAACAACAGGGCCCTCAGCTGGTTTCACTTTCTCTAGCTTTTTTCTCTCATTAAGAGAGCTGTAAATTTAAGATGAATCACAATAGTTAGGAGTGATAATGATGGATAACGCTCGTATGTCATGAGCACTTAGAACATACCGGGCACTACTCTGAAAGCTTTGCCTCTCTGAACTCATTGAATGTTTCCAAAAGCTCTCAAAGTAAGTACTATCATCTCTGCAGTTTTAGAGACGAGCAAAGATGAGTACAATTTCTGCAGTCACCAGACTCTATCAGTTTTTGTTTCCTAGGTTGGGATTGTTGCTATTTTTTTTTATCTTTTTATTCTCCTCTGGCTTTAATGGAGAATTCTTTGATCAGCTGTTCTCTTTAGAACATAAAGTAGGAATCTTTCAATTCTGCCCTCATGCTCCATGAATATGGACATATTGTATAGCAGGTGGCATTTATGTTTGTTTTTTTTTTCTCTAAAAAGAGATAACTAGATGACACTAAACATAATCATTATACCGATGTAAATAGTTGGTGCTGAATCCTTCTTGTGGATGGAATGGTATTTTGAGACACAGTTTCCCATTGATAAATATCTGTCTGTATTTTTTAAAAAAATCTAAATTGTTGGCTGTTTTAAATAAATTTAATTAGGTAACTGAGAAGAGTGATTACAACCCTACTCTCACCTTATATATGTATACATTTTTGGCATTTCCAAAATGAATAACCCCTACCGATTATCCTAAGAATTAGGTAAGATGATAATCACTATTTCCATTTTTTTGAGGCATAATGAAGTTAGAATAAAAGCATTTTCTGCCCTTCACACATTGAACACTCTTAGTAGCTTGCACTGCTCCTCCAAACACTCAGTCCTCTTTGAAACATCTAATTTCCCAGGGATTTCAAGCTCCAGGAAGACAGGCTATGCTGCTTTTCTCTTTGACTGCATCCCCCATTGCTGGCACAGTTCCTGACGGATATTTAACAACTATACCTATGACCAGTATGTAACGGGTGAGGCTAGTGGCCTGGCCCCAATGGGAACAGCTCCCAGAGCACAATTCAGGAATTTTCCTTAGGTTGGAAATAGGTAAAAACTTGGCAATAAGTGTAATTGATCCTGAAACCTTGTTCCCACATTGACTCTGTGCAGGAATTAAATGTAGTGCGTTTGTTCATCCTAACATTCTGCCCCAGACCTTCCTTCTCTTTCTGGTGAACTCCTATGTAGCCTTCAAATCCCCAAATGAATCACCATCGCCGCAAAGCTTTCTCCTCTCCATACATCTTGTTCCTGTCTTCAGGGCTCCCACATTATATTCCACTCACCTTTCTCATTGTATTATTGCACTGTGCTGTCATTTCTTGGTAAGTCTGTCTGCCTCACAAGATTAAAAGTGCTGCAACTAAAGATGTTGCTTCCGTGGTGGTGCCTGGCATGCTACGTGTGTTAGCAAGAAGTAATCGGAATCATCAAATGCTACCTGAATGAGGACAGATTCTAATGCACGCTTTTTGCGTGACTTTGTTATTAACATGTGACATCATCAGTAATGGTGCCAAGTCCTATTTTACTATTTTATATCCAAGGAATACGTTTAGTGTCGATGCTCCCAAATTCTTTCTTTTCCTTGAGCCTGTTGTCTGTATGTGAGTTAAGTTTTACAAGTAAGATCTTCAGCATTTGTTTAAAAGTGATTATAAATGAATAATATCTATGGTATGGGGTCGTGTATTGTGCTAAGTGCTTTATGTATGAGGGGTGTCCAAAATACCCAGTCATAAATGCCCCTATTTTTCATTTACAAACCTGGAAACTTTCTGGACAGCTCTTACACACTTTCACACTGTTTTTCCTTCACATTCCCAGTCTTCATTATAAATCTTAGAAGTAGATATTATTTACCCTAAGGCAGATGTCAAAGGCTTCTTGGACTAAATGGTTAATGTGCCATTGGCCATTTCAACAGGTACTCAAAGGCAGTCCATTTAGTATTCACTCCACTCTGCCTGTTCCACAGATTCTTAAGCATCTAACACCATAGTCTGTAAAAGAGTAGAAATAAGGAACATTGTTAAAATTAAGCCCAGCTTTAAACCATCACTCCTTCCAACAGGAACCCTAGATCACACCTCTGCTATATGATTACTAATCTTAAAATAAGATGGAAATCCCATTCTGGCTGTGGATACAATCTACATTCTTTCCTAATTGGGATCTGGGGCCTGATGGTTAGTGATACTCAGAGTTAGCAGTTTGCTTGGTTTACTCCAAATTATGGACAACAGACAGCTCATCATGGATGCACCAGGCCTCTGGCCCTGAGGAGCCAATAGGAAGGCTCCAGATGGGACATCTGTGGGTATTAGCATTTGGTAGAATGCAAGTGAACTAAGTAATTGAATGACTAAACATGAATCCAGGTCTTTGGACCCCAAATGTCATATCTTCACTAAAATGTTTCTTCCTTCAAAATCATAGCATATTACTTATAAGAAGTGACTAATCTGATGTGGTGCTTTATTACAGTGCATCAGTTCCCAAGTGGTGGTGTGTGTACCCACAGGGGTACGTGCTGGGCCATTCAGGGGTACGAAAAAAATAATCAGTAATGGTGAAAAAACAAAGTGAAAAATGCAGTGTTAGTTATGAAACAATAAATGTTAAGTTTGAATCACCTTTAATGGAGACACTTCAAAATTAGTTCTCATTAGTGAACGATGATTGGTGAGGGCGTGGCTATGAAACCTCCCAGGCCGTTCTGCTACCAGTCATTACGTACAATTTCAAAACAATCCATTTGTGATGTTTCTAGAACTTCCCCAAACATATAAATATATCTGTAGCCAGACTGTTTGATCAGTTTAGTTATTGACTCAGTGAAAGTAAGTGCGTTGTTTTTAATCGATTCATTTCAAGTAGGTTTTTTATTTAATGTTTACTTGATCATCATTATCAATATTTAACTGTGTTATGAATATTGTAAAATTAAATCTGTGGTTTGTACTTTTAGTGTAGTAATTTTTCTTTCCAAACTTATTACCTCATATTCACTATTTTTCATTAAGACAGGCACTGAACAAAAGTGACAGTATTTAAAAACAGCTGTTTTAAAAACAAGAGGTACAATTTATAGAAATGGTTTTAAGAGGGGTATGCACGTGGAAGAAGGTTGGAAAACACTGCTATAGAGGATCTAAACATACATTAATAAGGCAATCACTAGCCATTACTAAAAACAGCCACAGAAATTCCATGGTTGTAGGACTCTAGACTTTGCTGGATTGATACTCTACTACCACTGCGCAAATGCAAAACACAAGGGCATGAGGAAATGGCTTTTTACTTCATCCTATACCTCTAGCAAGTGGGTTCACCCAGGACTGAGAAGCCTTGAGGTAGAGTCACCCTTGGGCAGAGTTGTCCTGTTAAGCAAGTTTCTCCATTCTTTTTGTATAATGGATATACTGAAGAGTTAAAGAAAAGAAAAAACAAAACAAAACAAAACAGATGCCTATGTGCCTCCCCAGAATATTTAAATCAGAATCTTTGTGAAGGTATGTGGTGACTAAGCATTTGATATATGAGGGCTGTCCAGAAGAAATCTATCCATAAATGCCTCTGTTTTTCCTATTACATGGCTGGATACTTTCTGGACAGCCCTTGTATTTTTTACAAGTTTCTTTTTTCTTTTCTTTCTTTTTCCAAATTTCAATTAGAGTTAATATTGAATCTTATTTAATTTCAGCATAATGGTTAGACATTCATCTAACTGAAAAAGTAATCCCCCAGTAAGTCTTGTACTTGCTTGGCACATAAATAGTTATTATAATACTACTGACTATATTCCCTGTGCTATACTTTACATCCCCATGACTGTTTTATAACTGCCAATTTGTACTTCTTAATTTCTTTAACTTTTCAATCCAGCCCCCTAACCCCCCTTTTATGTGGCCACCATCAGTTTGTTCTCTGTATCTGAGTCTATTTCTGTTTTGTTTGTTCGTTTATTTTAGTTTTTAGATTCTACATATAAGTTAGATCATATGGTATTTGTCTTTCTCTGTCTGACTTATTTCATTTAGCATAGTACCCTCTAAGTCCATCTATATTGTAGCAAATAGTAAGATTTAATTATTTTTATGGCAGAGCAATATTCTGTTGTATATATGTATCACATCTTTCTTATCCAATTGTCTTTGATAGACACTTAAGTTACTTCCATATCTTGGCTATTGTAAATAATACTGCCATGAATATCGCGATGCATATATCTTTTCAAATTAGTGTTTCATATTTGTTCAGATAAGTACCCAGAAGTAGGATTGCTGGGCCATAAGGTAGTTCTATTTCTAATTTTTTGAGGACCCTCCATCCTGTTGTCCATTCGTGCAGGTTGCGCTGCTCTCATTCCCAAGCATTCCCTGTCTCCCATCTCCCTCAAGCAGCCAGGATGGTTTCCACCTAATTCCAAGAGTGGTCCCTTTGATACCAGCCCCACACCTTTGATTTTTTTTCTGCACCTTTCAGTCTTGCTTCTACCTCCTCAATATATGCTAATTACCCAAAAGTCACCTCCTTGCCAGGCATCAGGGATTTTGTTTCCCTGGAGGAAATAGGAAGAGTAACAGACATCGGAGTCAGGAATACCTACTTTTTCAGGTCCCTGTTTCACTACTTACTGGCTGAGTGCCCTCATGATATTACTTAATTTCTCTGAGCCTGTGTTCTTGTTGGTAAAATGGATCTTTAAAATGGATCATAATACCTGCTTTTCTGGAGATACATGTGCATGTTTCCTGGCACATGGCCTGATTCATAGTAGGCTCTAGGCTCTTCATTGCTTTGTTTCATCCTTTCCACCATTTATATCCGGGTCTGAGTAGTCATAACTAACAACTACAGCAACTGTTGCTGAGGTGTTGCAAAGCCACCAACATTTGTCTAGAGGTCCACTTACTTCCCTAGAGGATCTTAGAATTTACTATAAACATACAGGCATGCAGACCTAGCCTTTAATGTGTCTGGCCAGTGGAAGACTTGTTTTTCTCTTGAGGCAGTGTGGACAATGGAACTCTGGAAGATTAAGGCAACTGGTGGGATTTTATGTTAAAAGCAATTTTGGATTATTAGCTGAGAAATACTGCTAGTGTGCCTGCATTCTCTGATAGTGCCTTCTTTTGTTACTACCAATGAGCAAATAAACCAGACTCTCCTGAGAGATACTTCATTATTTTCTTTACTTTTTCTCTGTGACCATATTTCTGGCTGTGCTTACTGGGGACTTTTCTATAATTGGGTTGAAGCAGTTCAGTAAACGTACTTGTCCCCATGTACACACAAACCTAATCTCTAAGTAACCAGTAGGGCTCTTAGTTGACTGAATGGCTAAGAGATTTACTGATATTGAAGAAATTAAATTCCCCACAATTATTTTTCTATGCTTCATTCTCTGGAGAACAAAGGCTAAACTACTCACATGTTGATAAAATGTAATTTGTAATCTTCAGCTCTAAAAGCATATGTGCCAACCATGCCATATGCGTCAAAATAAGACCCTTTTCTGAAGGAGTTTGTTTTTAATGAGGGACTTCTTTGGGGAGCTGATGGAACTCCAGGTTCAGAGTTCAGCTCTGCTTCCTGAGTGGTGATCTTGACAGAGAGACTGAGCAAAGGGCACCTCACTGGAGTCCAGACTCATTCTTAAATTGGAAAAGCTGTAAATCATTACCTCAAAAGAAGGTGGGAGAAATGATGGCATAAGATATGTGCAGTCAGTGGAAAGAAGATCAGCTTTTTAAAATTCTTTGCCCCAGGATTTTCTTAAAAAATAAAAAGATAAATATAGAAACAAGTATCAATATGCATTTATTGACTGTCCACTGTGTCCACTGTAGAGGATAAAACTCACAAGTAATTTACCTTTTTGTAGCTCAGCGTGAGCTATAAAATAGAAATATGGAACAAGGTTCAGTTCAAAAATTCATGTTAAGGGTTTAATGAAATAATGGTTCTCATAATGGCAGCACATTAATGCCTCATAAATATAGGTTCATTTTATGCTAGTACTCTTGCTTTTAACACAGTTCCAACGCATTTTATCATCTAGTTGATCAGCCTATAACCCTCCCCCCCCAGAATGATTAAGTATGGAGAGAAAGCTGGGAACTAAGTGACCACTGAAAAGGTGACGTAGAGGGGAAAAATGTGAAAACCCTCTAATATGTGGACACATTTGCTCAAGATGTCATGGCAATTTTTGGATATTTAACATAAGGGGGAATAAGCCATTTTCATATGAGTAGACAGTACTGTAATGCATCCATTACAATAATAGATGTTTGTAATGAATGATTCTAGTTAGCAAATCCACATTAATTAATAACTAATAATGGTAACTACTATTATTTATGAAGGACTGTGACAGTTGCCATATATATATATATGACAGCTATCACAGTCTTTCATATAATATGATTTTCGGTATCTATATAAAATCATATTTAATTCTCACATGAACCCTTCTAAGTAGGTGTTACAAACACTGTATATAAAGACACTGAGGCTCGTAGTTGTTAAGGAGCTTGTTCAAAACTTCAAAGGGGGTCACTAGGAAAATTTTAAACTACCTGGAAAGTCCACTTACTAGGAACACCTCTTTTATTATATCCCAGAATACAAAGGAGTTCTGAAATATTAAACCAAATGTTCAAACTAATTATATATAAAAAGTCCAAAAAAAATTCAGAGAAGAGGGTGATCAGCTTGCTTTCTCAGATCGGAGCTCATTGAGGAAATGAGCCTTGGGCTGGCAAGCTGAGGAGGTGTCGAAGGCAAACCTTCATGGGCAGCTGCACCAAGTGGGGCATGGGGGATGTTAGATTCATGTGCAAGTTCAAGTTAGAACTTGTACAAACTTGATACTTAGCTAAAACCGTGTTTAAAAACCCCCACAAAACTCTTCATAAATGAATACCCCTCTTATTTACATTTTGTTACCAAGATGCATGCTGAGTGTTGTGGTACTTCGGTAGACCTATGCATCCAGTGAGTTCTTCATGCACATGGATGTTTTTGTATTTTCAGGTATCCTGATAACGTTTACTTCTCTTCTTTCATTATTTATCTTCTCTCCATGAGGAGCTCCCATGTGGGTATTGCTCCAGATGCTAGCTATATCTCCAGCTCATAGTGAAACCCATGGTCACTGTGCTATAATGATATTTGGTGAAGTACTGTTTCTTCCTTCATATTTGTGTGCCTGAGAGAAATTCTTTCTCTTTCTGAGGTTTTATGTCTGCTGTGGCTTCTGGCCAGTAAGTTCTTTGGTGAGTCAGTGAACTGGGAGGTTGCCCGTGAGCCGCGGAGGCTATCGGCAAGGCTTCGACGACGTAAGGAATGCAGTGTTAAGACGATTATCAGAGATGAGAGACCTGGTCAGAAATATTAAATTGTCCAGTCACTTACACAAAACTTTTTCTTGCTCTATAAAATCTACTGACAATGATATTTATTGATAAGAAAAAAGTCAACAATATAGTAAGCATAAAAATAGATTTAAAACAGTAAGTATAATATGATACTACTTTTGGAGAAAAAATCTATAGAAAAAATCTATGAAGATAGTACTAAAATATTAAAAATTGTTATTTATGAGAGAGATTGTGGTTAATTTTCCTCTTTGCTCATCTGAATGTTCTAATTTTTCTACCATGAATCCAATAGTTACAGTAACAGTAGTAATGATAGCCAACCAACTTTAAGTCAGCTAAGCATGTTCTGTGCTCTGGAGTCAGACCACATGGGTTTGGATCCTGGATCCCCCTTTTATTAGCTGTGTTAAGAAGCAGGGTAGGTATCTCACATGTATTGTCCCATACATCTCTTCAGGGTAGATACTACTATAATGCCCAGTTTTACATATAAGTAACCTAAAGCTTATAGAGTTTAACATACTTGTCCATGTTCACATAAAATGTGCATGTTTAGAACAAAAAGGTGAAAGAAAATTACCTTAATAAACAATGTCAGACTCAATCATGTTTATTATAGTGAAAGGTCAGAAATTGATTTTTTTATCAAGGTCACAGAAAGTTCAATGCCATATAGTGTGTATGTGTGTGTGTGTGTGTGTGTGTGTGGAAGGAATGTTTGTTTTCCCTTGGATTGAGTTTGGAAATTGAGAGGTATGAGGATAAGGTCAGGAGTACTTAATTCATGGATACTCAGTTACACCTCCCTTCAGCAAATTCATCAAACTCATCTTCTCACCTCTTGCTCCAGTTGTCCATGATCTGCGTCTCTCGAACCCGAAAAGCTGCATAGCCATAGGCTTGCTTCCGGATGAGAAAACGGACTGTCTTCCAAGACGTGGTTCCTGGCATGCCACGCTGATGGCCCACCAGTAGGAGGGGCCCTATGAGAGCTGAGAAAATGAGTCCCAAATCAGAAGCCAGGAGAGGAGGCTGATCTATATGACTATCATGGTCTTGGTAATAGACACCTGTAAGGGCCAAGTGTGAATCTAAGTAAGGGAGCAAACTTTATGAGTTGCTCGTCACTACCTGGGTAGGCACTGTTTTGTGACATGACAGGCACGCACGGGGTTAGGTGAGTGCTGAAAATGGTTGGGAGAAACTAAATTGAATCAAGCCCAATGGACATGGCAGAAGATTGGGGAGCAGGGAAAGATGGAACTGGAGAAATCAAATCATGCTTCATCAAGAGGCTATAGTAGGTATCCTTCAATTGCTATAGCATTTAATCAGAGAAATCACCTTCCTTCATCTTTTTTAATACCTCTCAGTCTTTGCATTGTGTGATGTTGAATTACCAGACAGGCAAACTAAGGATGGGCTTAGAGACCCAGCACAGCATGAGCACTGAAAAGTGAGAAAAGGCCCTTTTGGTAAACGTACCCAAACTTTTATAATCAAAGAAATCTAGCAAGAATCATGTTAATTTCAGCATAAATAGGAACAACATTCATTAAAAGAGTAAAATTTATTTTTAATTATTTGAATGGGACTGCTAATCTTTTCAGGGTTCAGGGCTATTAAATGTCTGAATTCAGCTCTGTCATTGCAGTGGACTTCGTCATAGACATTGTCATCCTGCTCCTCTTCTGCCTTCTTCATCACCACCACCACTAAGAACCCCAAATTTTGATCCCTTGCAATGTACCAGATAGGCACAGTGCTAAGTGCATTACATTACCTCATTTTATACTCAAAACAGTTCTAAGAGATAAGCATCATCCTCATATCACAGATGAGATAGCTGAGACTGAGAGATGTTAAGTGACTTGTCTGAGAATCCATAGCTGTTAGATGGTGGAGGTCAAATTTAACTCATTTCTCATTTAGAAAGAAAAGCGTGCAGCTCGCTGCCATGTTTAGTTTTACATAAACACGCTCTTTGAGGCTGAAGCAGATCTGACTGGTTTTCAATGTGGAAATAAAATATAAAAACTGGTCTTGGGGTTATTTCTAAACAGAACTTGTCTCTAATCCTAATGGAACAGAAATGTATATGAAGATCTTTATTTCACTTTTTTTTTTCATGTAGCAAACTTTGGGGTTAAGGTTAGGACTGTAATCCGTGAGTTATTGTGGGGTAAATGCCACAGCCACAAGCGCCACTGGGCAAGCATTCTCAGTCAAACAGGACATGTATTAAATCCATATCTCCCTTCTGCACTTTTTAAATACTCTGTAAGTCAAAGATCATATATGAACATCTAAGGAGTTAGAAATGACACACAAACTCCAAGCTTAAAGGGTTTCAAACAGTTGGAAAACCTAAATTTTCAGCATACCCATATTGTTTTAGAAAGGTCATCTCAGCGTGGACATGAGGTCCAGAATTTCTTAGATCTCTGTCACTAGTGCCAGCCTCTTACTCAACAGGTATTTTACTATAACTTCCACCTAGGGCATGTCCTTATTATCAAAATTTTTAAAATATGGGGTTTTTCTGTTTGTATGTTTTTGTTTATCAATTTTATCCAAGCAGTGCCATATTTGCTACCCAGTGCAATGGCTAGCAATGATGTAAACTTCTTTGTGTTATTTTTGAAGCCATGTTCAAACTGTTGTCCACCTTTTCTTCCTTTCCTCCTTTCCTTCCTTCCTTTTATCTTTCTTCCTTGCTTGCCTCTTTTGCTTTATTCCTTCTTTTTTGTAGTAAAGAGCTTCACTTAAAATATAAGGCTGTGGCTTGATTATGGCAGGCATCAGTTTTGAATAATAAGGAAACACCTTTGGGGGTATAAATTTTAGTTACTTGCAGTTTGGAATGCATGTCTCAGAGAGAGAGAGAGAGAGAGAGAGAGGGCACCCACAGCTATACACATTTCGGATTATAAATTAATTTAACACATTCTGATTTTATTTGCCAAGTTAATCAAGAGTGGCACAGATTTTACTTTCATATATACTAGCTTTCTCAGTTGAAATGTCACTTCCTCAGGGAAGCTGTCTCTAAAACCTTTCTTAAATACTCTCATAGGCTCTAAACTTCTTTATCACCATTATCAAAGTTGTAATTAAATGATTATGTGTCGTCTAGTTATTTGTTCAAGGTCTCCACCATTAGTCTGAAATCAATCCCAGGGCAGGGATAATGTCTTGCTTATACATTACTGTGTATCAGACGTGCTCGATTATAGTAGGCATGCAATTAATGTTTATTGAATGAATGAATAAAATCCTCCATCCCTAATTGTTTCCTATATTTGGTTCTTAACTTTGTAGACAAATAGGTTTCAATTATTTCAATATTTTGCTGCCTTTGAGAATTGCAAATGTCAACAGGCAACAGTATGCTTGAAAGCTAATGGAGACTGAGGAAACTATGTCACGTGTCACATCTCTCTGGTACATTAACACCCTGTGTATCTGCTCATGGGTAAGAATAGCAATTAAGTCCTGAGGAAGAACTAACAGAATGCACAGGAATGTCCCCTCAGAGCTCCACACTTACATAGTCACTAATGCAGGTCAGACCTTAAAAGTTCTAGGGTTTATGAGCATTGTGTGCGTAAAAGCCAAACATTTTGGAATTTCAACAACAAAAACTTTCCTCTACCCTGATTTTGTGTGAGATTCTAGGAGTCTGAAACATAAGATTGACATAATCTTAAAGAAGGAAGCTGTGAGAGAAATTTCCAGTTCAAATATTGATTCAACGAGGTCCTAGAGTCTATTACTCTGGGAAATTGTTTCATATGTGGGTATTGTGGGGTGTGTCAGCCTGCGTGACATGCGGAAGTGTCCCAAATGTAGGCAGATCCTATAGTTTGGTAGCATAGCAGATACCTTGGCCATCACCTCTGCTCTGCCCCACCCTCACCCCCAATACAGACATGCTTGCAAACACAACTCAGCTCCATTTCTCTGAACTCCAGCACTCTTCTTAAAAGTGTCATTGTTTTTGTGACCCTATATCCTCAGGCACTAGTAAGCTTTAAATGATTTGTCTAAGACTTTATAAACTTAGATTAAGGTAATTCCCAGTTTGTGTGATAGTATGAGGATTAGAAATCTAAACACTTAGGCTCATAGAACTGACTTTCAGAGAATTGAAATATAAAACTAAGCATTATGGATTTTAGTGTTAAGATAATGGTGGTATCATTTATGTGGATTTAACAACATCAATTTTGTTGTAAATGCTGTGCTTATCTAGGTTTCTTCATTCTCACTTAAAAAGCTTGGCTTTAGGAGATAAAGTAAAAATAGCCTTTTACTTTCTTGTATCTTAATTGTATATAGTAAATGCCAGTGTTACTAGATTACCTTTACAAAGTGGGCAACTCCCTTCTGGACTAGTGGAATGATATAGCAGAGATCAGCAATGTCACAAAGAAGAAACTGTCAACTGAACGTAAAACCCAGTGACTGACATGATCCTAGATTATAAGAGAACATACTTTACTCAGAGCCCAATTTAAATCCAACATGGTTGTGCTTTCACTAGTTGGGAAACCATTTGGAATGTAGATGCTTAACAACACAATTTAATTTTCAGAAACACTTTGTGCAGTGTTCAGAAGACCTTTCCTTAGACCAAGACACCAGAAGAGTAGTAGTCCTTCCCACTTATTCTTGTGGAATTCTTTGTAAAGTGATAGGGACTTTGCATGTAAACAGACAAATGGCAGTGGATAGGTGGAGTCTTGGGGATGTCTGAAAAGTGGGCAGGAATGCAAATGCTGCATGCAAGTGTTATTTAGGTGTGCAAAACTATTCAGCCACTCACTTTGGCTCTATTGGGTCTCATCAAGAGCCTGAACTGCCACTGTATAATTGGGCCTTCCTTTTGTATGCTCCCCACTAGAATTTGTCTTACTACCCTTAATTCATTTTCTCTTCTAGATTGAATGAAATTGATTTTTATCTTGAATGATCTGGTGCTTTCTGGAGCTAAAGTAGGGCCTGTCTGCCATGGTACAGTAGTCATATTGACTAGTAATTTGCTCCAGGTAGAATTGAGGTGCTGTGTTTAATGTGCCACCTGCCTACTTGAAAAAGGCCATCTAGAAGATTGGGTAAAAAGAGACAGTAAGTTCCCACTCCTTGTCCTCCAGAGTGGCTACACTTTACCTGCATTAAGAGAGGAGGCAATATTACCTTCAATGGGAAATCATAAAAATAAGGAAGGAGACATATCAGATAATTGATTTTATACTTTACTAGCTGATGAATATTTAGGAAATTGCATTGAAAGTGATGTGCAATTCTTGCTGCACAAATTGCACCAAATGTACATATTCCAAGAGTGAAATAAATGTCCTTTCTGCAAAAAAGAAAATAATTTATTGTTAACTACATATTAATAAATTTGCACAAGGTAAGTTTTCCCAAATGTATGTTCAGTGTTAGTACCTTAGTTCTAAGCAGGGTGTCTTGGGACCAACATCAATTCTTTGGAATTTAACCCAGGTAATTTCATGTGATGTCTGTTTTGTTGACTTAGGAATGAGATCTAGAATTAAGAAGATGTGCTTAAAAGGTCTCACAGCGGGCACTTGGCATTTAGATGTGCAAATACCACATTTCATTTAGCCCAGCAGGCCTAAATGAATATTCACTGTCAAGTGGCAAAGAATACCACCTCAAAGTAGCTGATAACTCATCCCTGCTTGTAGCTAGAGCTTGAGTTGTTTTCCCAAAACCTGCACAGTTTGACTCAGAGTTTAACATTTAAAGTACTTATATTCCTATCAGCCAAAGGTAGATAAAAAGCAACATGGTAGAGTAAGAAACATCAAAATTTGAAATCAGACTAACCTGGATTTGAATCATGACTTTGCCACTTAGTAGCTGCATGACCTTGAGGAATTATTTAACTTCTCTAAACCTCTTTTGTTTTTCATGTAGAAGTGGGAATAATAACATTTGGCTTTCAGGGCTGTTGAAAGAATTAGCTCTATTCTGCATATTTCTTGGCTCATTCATAGCGGATAATCAATATATGGTAACTGCAGCTGCAATGATTAAGGCTGTCTACGGTTAGAGGAAATGGGGTTTACATAAATTTAAACTTCTCTCTCGTGGCAGCAAGAAACTACAGATGCTCCTGCACTTGTGTGAGAAAATATAATTAAAACAAAAGACCTTATTTTTATTTTAGCCATTGCATTTAGGAATACATTTCCTTCAGAACTCTCCAAATCCTGATTAATCCTTTCCTTGAGATCATAAATAGGAACAGAGAAGACAAATGTGAATTATTTTGCTAACACCAAAGTTAAAACCTTAAATTCTAGGTTCTCTAAGTGTTTCTCATATTTCATCCATTTTTTGATGTCATATATTTATCCTAGAAAGGAAGTGTGCTGAGTGAGAAAACAGGCTGGAATTGTGGAAAGATTTTGGACTGAACACTGAGCTTTGAATTTGGTTCCAACAATCACTTATTACTGCATTTTTTTTCATGTATAAGACACCCCCTACTTTTCTATGTATAGGATACTCCCTACTTTTCAACATTAACAAATTAGTATCAATTGATTTCTCTCATGTATAAGATGACCCCAATTTTTGCTCTAACAATTTTAGATGAAAATATCATCTTGTGCACAGAAAAATACAGTAACTGTCTAACCCTAGACACATTATTTCACAACCATGATTTTCAGTTACTTCTGCCCTACCTGTGGGGCTATTTTGAAGATCAAGGAAGTGAAAGTGTTTTGTAAAATGAAAGTCTAACATAAAAATTAGATGCTATTTTGCAAAGGGTTTTGTGCACAGGCTTCACTGAATCTTGATTTTAACCCTGGTTCCAATTCTTGCTATAAGCCATGGCCCTGAGAATGTTTATAAGCCAATATCTGTATCTTCCATTGGCTTCTTAGTGTTTACCATGCAGGGTTATATTAGGATCAAATGAAATACCTCTGCTTGGGACACATTATAAGTACTTGACAGTTAGTGATGATGTTATTTAGCACCTGGCCCAGGACTATTTTTGAACAATGCCATGTTCAAAAATAGAAGTTGGGAAGATATTGTAAGTTAAGGGGCCAATATGGAATTTTGACATTTAATGGAAATCAGTTGACCTTTATCGAATGTTTATATATGGGCACTGCAGAATTTTTAAATGTCAGCTTCTGGAATTTATAATTGGAGTAGGGGGATGATAACTATGAAAATAATGAGGAGGGGGATAATAGATAAAGCTTGTTGCGCTTTATGAGGTGCCACACACTGTACTAAGTACTCAACAGAAATTAACTCATACTGTTCTCACATCAATTCTATGAGGTAGAAACTACTATCAACCTTATCTACGGATGAGGAAACTGAGATTCAACAAGGTTAAGTAAACTCAGAAGTCTCATTCTAGAGCTTGTGCATTATCTGTTATGACTGGGAGAGAATAAGTACAGAAATGTTGTGCAAAGCTTTATCACATTATGCAAAAATTTTTTAAATGTTCAAAAAAGGGAAATTTCATAAGACTTCAAATATTTATGCAGCAATTAAAATGTTCTCAGCTCTTAGATGAACACAGCAAAGAGCTATTAGGAAAGGAGAGAAGGTGCTTCTCAGCCTTTGAACAAGTGGTAGAGGCAGGATAGATGAATATCACAGTGTAACTTCAAAAGTTGTACTTCCAACCACTCTGTCATACTGCTTCTCTATTTGGCAAACTCTTATTGAAAGGCTGTAAAATTGAGAAAATAAGCCAAAAAATTTGTCATGCCATACTTTTCAACCACCTTGCTATGTGTTAAAAGTAGTAATAAACCTAAATATTTATCATAATAATACATTACATCTATATTTCTGCATTTGGCAGGCATTGTGATTAAACCTAAAGATGTTGAGAGAACACCAATCATCACCTATTTCTGTCTTCTAGCAACCACTGAATGTGACCTCATAGACTCTTTGCAAATTAGGTCATTAAAACTTAGCAAGTTGTAGTAAATTTTCTAAGATGAGAGCTAGTTTGTGGCAGACTAGGAACTAGAGCATGATTCCTAAAATCAAGTCCCATATTTTTCAAATATAATTCGACAAGTATTTACTAAACAGTAAGAGTTATATTAAATATAAGGCAATGGCAAGGAGGGTGTGAGTTTACAAATAAAAGATGGTCCTGGCTCTTGAGAAACTTATAACTTAGTCAGAAAGAAAAATATGCCAACTTATAATTGTAAAAGTCACCATAATGGACCAAGTTCAATAGCAGGGGAAATCCCTCATGTTGTCCCTTTCATTACCTCAGCATGCTTGTTTATTCAAGGAATTCTGCCTTACTAAGTTGCTGCCCTATTTATTGTTTACTACTTTATGCTATCACTGTTCCTGGTTATTCTGTAGAGTCAATAAGTATCTACTGAATGAAATAAAAAACACAAAAGCAACAAAATAAGGAATCACAGAGGAGGCAATCATTAATTAAATGTAAATTTAAAATATACAATAAAAAAGCAGAGCCAATTAGCCAATTTACTAAAATGTCAAGTCTCCAAAGAGAGGAGATCATTCAGCTGGAAGAGGGGCTGTCATTTCTGCTAACCCATACCCTTGCCTTTAGGTCAATCCATGGATAGATTACCTCTGACAAGTCAGAATATGGCTCATTTTTAACTCAGAAGGTTTTTAAACCCTTTGACAAATTTAGAAAATATGTATTACAAATCATTTATCAGAAAAATAAGACCATGTAAAACTTAGACCAAAGAAAGACTGATTCCAGATCATAATTTTCTCCAAATTTTGATTGTGACAATTCCCAAAGGTAAGGAGACTGATTCAAGGGAACCTCAGTGCTGTGTGCCAGAGTGTCCCACAGTCAGAGGAAGGTCTATTTATATTTGTTCTTGTTTGATTCTGTGCATAGCATCCTTCAACCTGACTCCTAGTTTTATCTTTTTTGAGAGATTTATTTACTCAGTTTGTGACTATTCTCTTCATTTGTTACTTTCTTCTTTTTGTTCTCCCTCTTTTCCTTTTTTCCTCCTTCCCTCCCTCTCTTCCTTCCTTCCTTCCTTCCTTCCTTCCTTCCTTCCTTCCCCCTCCCTGTCCCCCTCTGTCTTTTCTTCAGTTATAAGTCCTTACCATAATATTATTTTTGCACATTTTATTATTCATCAATTTCCTCCCTCATGAAATTCAGCACAGGGGATGGCATGTGCCTTTGCCCTGCCTAGAACCCCCACAATCTCCCACCACTCCTTGTCTGATCCTGGCACCCAGAAAAGAATCAATAGAGCATCTAGCATTGGAAGAATGGGGAGATTGACATTTAGAAACAACACACCCAATATATTATACATATTAGGTTCCCAAGAGTCTGATCAAGAGCAAAGAGTTGTCCTCTATTTGAATCAATATACTTTAAATATTTAAATTAACTTTCAATTTGATTAAGACTTGAACAAGAGCATATTGATATATGTACTAAGTTCATTGTTTAGGACTATAGTTCCTATATTTAGAGCTAAAGAAATTAAAAAACAAAAGTATAAAAAATAACTGTAACTACAAAGATACATTAATTGTTGCACAATGCAAAATTATGTAATTTGTGACATTATAACAAAGTGTGGAGGAAACGTAAAAGTGTAGAGTATATATTTGAAATATAATTTTTATCAGCTAGTTTATCAGCTTAAAGTAGATTATAGTAACTGCAAGATGTTTTATGTAAGCCCATGGTAGCCACAGAAAAAATACCTGTAGGAAGTACATAAAAGAAAATGAGAAAGGAATCAAATATTCCACTACAAAAAAAAAAATCAATGAAACACAAAGGAGGATAGCAAGAGAAAAAAAAAGTGGTACAAGAAAACTACAAGACAGGCAGAAAGTATCAATAATTACTTGATACTTTCTGCCTGTCTTGTTGTTTTGGATTAAACCCTACAATTAAAAGAGATAGAGTAGCTGAATAGGTAATAGAAACAAGATTAAACTATATGCCGTCTATAGAAGACTCTTTAAATTAATGCATATGTAGTTCTGAAAGTTAAAGGATGGAAAAAGATATTCAAAGCAAATAGTAACAAAAGATAGCAGGGGTGATCATACTTATATCAGGGAAATAGGCTAAATCAGAAACTGCCCAGAGAGACAAAGAAAGCATTAAATAATGATAAAAGGGTCAATTCACAAGAAGATATAACAATTATAAACATATGCACCCAACAACAGAGCATGCAAATATAGGAAGCAAATATTGACAGAACTGAAGGGAGAAATAGAGAACAACATTAGGGGATTTCAATACCTGACTTTCAATAATGGATAGAACATCCAGACAGAAGATCAATAAGGAAACAGAGGAGTTGAACAACACTATAGATCAGAAGGACCTAACAGACATATATGGAGTATTCCATCCGATAGCATCAGAATACAGGTTTATCTCGAGTGCACAAGGAATATTCTACAGGATAGATTGCATGTTAGGTCACAAAACAAATCTTAAAGTTAAGAAGATTGAATTATATGAAATATAAACACATTAGAATGAAACTAGAAATCAAAGGCAGAAGAAAAACTGGAAAATTCACAAATATTTGGAAATTAACACGGTTTCCAACAACCAATGATTAAAAGAAGAAAGCAAATGGGAAATTCATTAATATCTTGAAATAACAGAAAAAAAAACACAACATACCAAAATTTATGGGATATAGCAAAAGCAGTGCTGAGGGAGAAATTTATTCTGATAAATGTCAACATTAAAAAAAGTAAAAAGATCTAAAATAAGCAACCTTTTACACCTTAAGGAGCTAGAAAGAGGCAAGAGGGACATTTATAGTGATAAATGCCTACATTTAAAAAAGAAAAAAATCTAAAATAAACAACTTAACTTTACACTTCAAAGAACTAGAAAAATACAAACTAAACCCAAAATAGCAGAAGGAAGGACATAATTAAGAGTAAAAAAGAAATAAATGAAGGAGTGAATAGAAAAAACTCAACAAAACTAAGAACTGTTTTTTTGAAAAGGTCAATAAAATTGCTAATCCTTTAGCTACATTAACTAATAAAAAGAGAAAAGACTCAAATAAAAATGGAACTAAAAGAAGATATGTTACAAATGATACACATAAATTGTGTAAAAAGGATTGGGACTACTATAAACAATTATATACCAGCAAACTGAATAGTCTAAAAGAAATGAACAAAATTCCTAGAAACTTACAACCTATGAAAACTGAATCATGAAAAATAAAAAAAATCAGAACAGACCTATAGCTAGCAAGCAGACTGAATCAGTAATCAAAAACCTCCTAATAAGTAAATCTCAGGACCAGATGGCTTTACTGATGAAGTCTACCAAATATTTTAAAAAGAATGAATGCCAATCCTTCTCAAACTTGCAAAAAATGAAAGAGGCAGGAGTACTTCCCACTTCCCTTATGAGGCCACATTACCATGATACAAAAGCCAGAAAGAGATGTATCACAAGACAAGAAAACTTTAGGTCAATATCCCTGATAAGAAATGCAAAGATTCTACACAAATTACCAGCAAACTGAATTCAACAGCACATTTAAATGACCATACACCATGACCAAGTGTGATTTATCCTCATGATGCAAAGATGGTTCATGAGAAAAACAATCAGTGTGATATATACCATATTAACAGAAAAGGATAACAACCACATGACCATCTCAACAGATGCAGACAAGTAATGACAAATGTTAAGATTCTTTGAGGATAAAACCACTCAACAAACTAGGAATGAAAGGACGTTACCTTCACACAATACAGGCCATATATGAAAACCACACTCAATGGGGAAATACTGAAAGCTTCGCCTTTAAGATTGGGGAAATGATAAGGATGCCTACTTTTACCACTTCTGTTCGTCATTAGACTTTAAGTTTTAGAGCAATCGGGCAAGAAAAACAAATAAAAGTCTTTCAAATCAGAAAGAAAGAAGTAAAGTTATCTTTGTTTATAGGAAACATAAATTTATACATGGAAAATTCTAAAGACTGCACACACACACACACTCACCTGTTAGAACTAATAAATTTAGCGAAGTTGTAGAATACAAAATCAATTTACAAAAAATGAGTTTGTTTCTGTGTACCAACAGTGGACAATTTGCATGGGAAAGTAAGGAAACCACATTTATAATAGCAACAAAAGGAGCAAAGTACATAGGAATAAACTTAACCAAACAAGTAAAAGACTTGTACACTAAAATGATGAAAGAAATGAAAGACGCAAGGAGTTGTTCGTGGATTGGAAGACAGCATTTTAAAAACGTTCACAATATCCAAAGCAATGTGCAGATTTGATGCAATCCCTGTACGTATCCCAATTGCATTCTTCGCAGGACTAGGGGAAAAAAAACACTATGTGGAAACAAAAGATCCTGAATACATAAAAACACTCTTGAGAAAGAAGAACAAAGCTCAGACCTGTTAGCTATGCCCATTATAAAACAAAAACAAAGGAAGTATTGATCGGTATGTGGAGAAATTGGAACACTTGTGCCTGGTTTGTGGGAATGGAAAATGGCTCAGCTGCCATGGAAAACACGGAGGTTCCTCAAAAAATTAAAACTACACCTATCATGTGGTCCAGTAATCCCATGTCTGTTTATTTACCTGAAAGGATTAAATTGGGATCTCAAAGTGATATTTGCACTCCTGTGTTCATTGCAGCATTATTCCCAATAGCCAAGAGGTGGAAACAGCATAAATATCCAGTGACAGATGAATGAATAAGGAAATGTGTTATATAGTATACATACAGCGGAATATTATTCAGCCGTAAAAAGGGAAGAAATCCTGTCATATGCGATGGCATGGATGAACCTTGAGGACATATGCTAAAGGAAATAAACCAGTCACTGAAAGACAAATACTGCATGATTCCATTTATACTGTATGAGGTATGTAGGGAATTGCTAGAAGCAGGATATAGAATGGTGGTTGCCGGGGACTGGAAGAAGGGAAAAAGAAGGAATTGCATTTCAAAGGGAATAGAATTTTAGCTGTACAAGATGAGAGAGTTCGGAGATTTTCTGTACAACATTGTGCTTATGGTTAATAATATGTACACTTAAATTTTTGTTAATGGAGTAAATGTCATATTATGTATTTTAATTACAATTTTTTAAAAGATCAAAATAAGGTAATTGTTATGAATAATAATGCTGTTTAATTTTGTTTTAACTTTCTGATTTGATTGGTGAGGAGGTCGAGAAGGTATCATTTTGCCTTTTTGCTATCTAATATATTCTTTTAATATCCTGTGAAATCACTATGGCTTTTGGGTTATATCATTTGGAGACGGTGGAGACTCTGGGGGTTTGAGTTTGAGATTCTCTCCCTGCTTTACCACTGACTGGCTTTGGCTCTGGGAGCCACTCCCACTTCTGCACTATCTAGCTATAAAGGGAGACCAATTTGAAACACTTGAGAAAAAATCACAGCTGTCAGGAAGTGCAGCTTTTATGAATGAATATCTTACTATAATAAACAGAAGCTGTTTCAGTTTCTTAGTATATAAAACCAGTAACAAATTTCTTCTAAAAAAAAACTGAGTTCAAGCACTTAGCCATACTGAGATTTTCACTTAGCCAATAACCTTAAAAGCACATTGCTATTTTGTGTTTAAATTCAAAATGCGTATTTATTCATTTTGCAATGAGAGGTAGAACACAGGCCTGAATACCTATGTTGATATAACCCCTGAAAGACACTTTGATCTTCATTCTTGCTTGATGTAGCTTACTAAATACTTGACACTTACTTTGTGCTTGGTTCAGAGGATGCAGATGGAAAAAGAGAGCCCCTCCCCTCCCCAGTGGTGACTACTTACATCCTGCTTGAGGAGAATGGCACAAAACAAGTAACAGTGTAATCCTTATTTTAAATAGGATCATTGTAAGTGTTGAAAAAGAAGCACAGTGCTAAATGAGTGTTTAATGGGAGAGAGAGATGATCTGTCCTAGAAAGGGATGGAGCACAGTGTCCTGGGGATGCTTTCTTGGAAAGGTGCGATTTGAGTGGAGCTCTGGAAGGTAGGGAGGGCTCCAGAATTTCTGAATAGAAGAGACTTTGGGATGGCAATCTGGTGGGAAGGAAGGTCTGGGAGCTGTGTTTTGGAGTTGTGTTTCACAGTAAGCCCACCCTTCTTAAGCGTATTTTATTTTCCTCGGGATGGCTTTTGGGAGGCTGTCTCTTGACACACCTTACAGAAGGGTGAGTAGGCATGAATTATGTGACGATGTGGAGGAGGGAAGAGAGCATATGCTGTGATCTGAGTGCAGGTATTCAAGTCCTGTGTATCTGGAGGGCAGAGCAAAGGGGTGGGGCACAGGTGAGACTGATGAAAGCAGCAGAGGCCACGTCACCCAGGGCGTGATTAGGGACCCTGCAAGATGGTGCTGTTTGTCTGTGGGGATAAAGATTCCCCAGGAATGAGGCTTGATTGACAGGTACCAAGCAGGGTAAGACCTGATTGTATTCAGTTTTGGAAGAAGTCACTCTGGCAACAATGTGAGAATGCATTGGAGTAAGGGTGGATACCAGAGACCAGTTAGGAGGCTGTTTCACCATTTCTACAGAGAGAGGCTGCTCACTTAGACCAGGGTGGTGGTTGGGAGAAATAGACAAATGTGAAAGATACTTAGGAGACAAGTATACAGATATTGTAGAGTGTAACTGACTATGCCTGGGGAGCCTGGAAGGCTTCCTGAAGTGACGTGAGCCTAATCTTGACGCATGAGAACAAATTTCTTATAGTGGCATTGTTCATCACTTGGATTCAATTGGTAAAATATGTAAATTATAAATGATTATTACCTTTTTATTAGTATTCCCTTCAGAATCTCTAAGATATGTCATATAACTTATGTTCTTATTTCTCTAATAGTGTTACTGTGTTGGAATATTATAAATCTACATTTCCTGAAAATCACTTTATAATTTAATTGCACATTAATTCAAATTAACCCCCTCCCCATCAACACCACTGAAATCCATGTATATTCATGAGAACTTGTGACATTTTAAAACTTTCTTTTTTAACTTCCTGTTAAATCTTCTGCTCAGGTTACTCTCTATAGCACTTAGACATGTATTTTTCCACACTGCTTATTCCTGCCTGTTTTGCCTCCTACAATTTATGATTAAATTGGTTATGTCTTTTGGAAATACTTTTAGAGCCTAAAATACTTTAAATATTCTTGGTTGTCTCTTATTTTGTGTGATAAGTGTGCTTGAATCCAGAGATTGCCTAGGCTGAATGTTATTAGAGGTAGAAGAATATTAACTTGTTAGCATTTATTACTCCCCAGTCTGTCCAGTCACAGGAGTAGACTGTAAACACTTTGGAAATCAAGAGAAATTGTATCTAGTACTTTGTATCATTTTATGATTATTTAACACATTACCTGTGTCTGCTGAAGGGCTTCTACTACCCTGTCATCCCTTAGCAGGCACTTAGCTCCTTTTTCGTAATTAATATTTTCATTTCCCATATGCAATTAGTGCCCGAAGCAAATAGTATCCAGAAAAAAAATCTGCATAGTGTTTTAGAGCAGTACAATTTTTTTATTTAGTAATTCATCTTTGCTATTTAATTTTTATTAAACAAATCAAGCCAGGATATTCATTTTAAGCTCTTGCTTTAAAGCTAGTGGTTGTTCTATGGAGTCAGTGCCAGGTCAAAGAGAGGTCAGGAAGACATACCTCATCTAGGCATTGCCCTATGCACCATCTGCCCATGTTAAATCACCATGATAAGTGGGATGTGTACTTGGGCATCACTCATTCTTGGTTAGCCAGATTCTCATGTCATCTTATAGTCAGTACAATTGTCCAATTACAGTTGATCAAATTGAATTATCTTTAATTAGTAGGTCTGTCTCAGAGTACAGTGGGCTGGTTAGACATATTTATCTGTTTAAGTGGTCTGTCCTCAGACTGGGAAAGTCAAATGTCATGTTTGAAAAGAAAAAATTAATTGAAGGGAGAGGGCAAAATAGGAAGCTAGAATTTTTCAAATGTATTACAGTGAAAAATAATTTCAATATAGACTGGTGATAAGTTTAATGAAAGTTTGCTATGGTCTTTAAGCTCTTCAGAGGAAAGTAGCATTAATTATATAAAATATGATATTTATTTATCTATATAGGTAACATGCTGAGGTTATTACAACAGAAATTCCATTGTCCTTGTGTTAGGAAGAAAGAGCTCATTACAAACAATGTATTCATAATAAATTTAGGTCCCTATGAAGATTTATGATGTCTTCGTGTAGTGTGCAGTCAGAATGTTGTCTGTTTTGCTGCAACTGAACCTGCCATTACAAAACTGTAATGGATTCACACTGACTGAGTCTGGGGCAGATTGAGTCTTGTACTTGAAAGACAAATGGGTGAGAACAGGGCGTGTGTTCTCTGAAGATGCCAATGGCCTTTGAGCAATGATATCTGCCTGCAATGCTAGAGAAGTGTGTATATGGTTAGATAAGACTGGGCAGAGTCAAACTTATCACTTGCTGACATTCTCATTTGAGGGGGATGGTATTGCTACATCACATCGAGTGCTACTGTAGAGCCATGCATCATAGTGACATCAGACACATAGGAAGTTTAGGACTTTATTTGACCCAGAAGTTAGTAACGGTTCAGGCATTATCCCTTGATTCAGCCTAAAAAATAAGGGAGAGAGAGAAAGAGAGAGAGAGATGATTTTCTTCTCTTTTTTCCCCACTAATATTACATGATCTATTTGCCTCAATTTTACTATTTCTAGGTATTGATCTTGACTGTGATTCTCTTAGAAAGACCATTAATGGGCTGGTACTTCTCCCTCATATCTCAAATCTTCATAATTTTTTGGCAAATTTCTGTAACACATCAAAACCAGCACTGAAGCTAACCTTAAGGAATGTTTCTGGAACATTGCTGAATTAAATATTGTTTTCAAAAACCATTGGTCAACTCTTTCATCCCTCTACTCTTTCCATTTGTACAATTTAGCAAAAATATTACACACACACACACACACACACACACACACACACATATATATATTTAATTTAAAACAAAGAATTTTTAAGCCTGCTATGTGCTGGGCAGGCCACATTCTAGGAACTTGGGAAAAAATGGTCAATAGCAGACCAGCTTGCCTTTTAAACATATATATATATATATATATATATATATATATATATATATATATGTTTATATAATTATTTAGCAAAAATGTTTTGGACGTCTACCATTGCAGGCAAAGTACCAACATCAACCTCTTGTGTAAAATTTGGAAAAGGACCCTTTTATGGAAATATATGTAAAGAGAAGACCTGGATGTTTTTATTCAGGATCTTTATATATAACAATGATTTATCCAGCAGGTCCTAGTGTTGAAATGTAAAATATGTTATAATCCTGGCACTTGAAATAAGAATCTTGCCAACTTAGTCAGAAATGAGGTCCACACTGCCCCAGCACTTGGTCAGCCCACTGAGATGGTGGCTCTAGTAGACTGAAGGTCTGTAGATAAAATTATTACATCACAGGCTTATATTTGGTGCTGCATGAATGGCAGCTTCCTTTACAATCAAACCAAAATTATTTCCTTAGGCATATGTAGTAAGAATGGACATTTTGGTTATAGATAGGGAACGTTTCAAACATAAAAATTCTAAATGCCTTTCCCTTTAATGAAAATGCTATGTATGGCTTCTGCCATTATCCTGAAATTTTAAAACACTCATGTCCTCTTTGGAAGGCAATTTCTTTAAGTTGGACAGGATTCACTCAATTTTTTCAGTGAAAGAATTTGAAAGTTCTGTCTTAGGAAACCAAAATACTAGACGGCAGAGTTGGATGTGTCTTTCACTTTAAAATTCAGACTCTCTCTGTGGTGAATGTATTTGTTGTGGTAAAGTATTTGAAAGGAAATCCTCAGAATAATTTGGGGTAAGGAAAAACACTGTGTTAAAATAAGCGAACCACTTAGTTTTGAACTTTGAAAATTGCTTTATTTTGAATCAGAAAGAATTAATCATCATCCATCGCATGAAGAATCTATGTTTAGATGTGAAAGTATAATCATGATCTAAAGCAAATTATCCTTCCAAATTTTAAAGGACTCTAGCATCATGCTGTTGCCTCAGTGTTTCTAAATAAATTAATGCTTTTTAGAGTTCATTCTGGTGCTCTTATTTAGTTACTCATGATTTGGTCTGTCTTGGCAGATACCACTCTAGATAAGTGATTTCTGTAAATGTTGGAAATTCCTCGACAGGTTAACTTCCCCATCATTTTAAATTGCTTATGCTGTATCGGTTCAGCTCAGATGCATCCTTTCTAGAAATAAGGGTCCTGCAAGTCTGATAAGAAGCTTTCTTTCCTGAGGTCTGTATTTTGCGTGGGGATCAGCTAGGAGAGGGAAAGCCAGAATGCCAAATTGCAGAGAGTATTCTTTACTGTGGGGCTCCATCCAAAAAGGGTTTGTAACACACTGTGCTGTCTTGTAGCCCAGCTGTGTGGAGCATTGATTGCTTCTGCCTAGAGCAGGGATACTGTCAAGTTGCTCTGTGAGTTGAGTCATCTATTGACAAAGAGCTACCAGCCCGCAGATAATGCTGTGCGGAGCTGCTCTCGCTGCTCCCACGATGCACTGCTTATAGCAGCTGTCAAAGATGCTGAGGGATCCACGGGAGGAAAAAAAAAATAGACTTTTACAACTGCCTGGAAGAAAGGGGTGTGAGGGAGGAGACATTCCTGTACAGAGCTGACCAAAGAAAAGAGTAGGCATCCGTGCAGTATGAATGCATACCTCACCAAGCAACACAGCTGCAGCCGGGGGTCCGATGGGATGGATGCCGGCAAGAGTGCACCCACCCTGATCAGGGATGCCCACTGCGCTTGTGGCTGGCAGAGGAGCCCTCATGGGCTTGGGTACAATTCTCAGACCATGCCCTCCTCAGGATCTGGGGGTGCAGCTTCAAACAGGACCAAGCTGGTCACCTTGTGGGACAGTGTGCGGAAAAGTCCCCACAAGACGAGCGCCAAGGGCAAGGGGACTTGTGGGGAGCATTGTGCCTGCCCACATGGTTGGTTCAGCCCTGCACAGGTGAGCCTTTTCCTTGTGACTTTCCCTTGAGAATTGGAAGAAACTGAGAGCAAGTTGTGTCAGGTTAGGGTGGTTTGGAAACTTTGCTGAGTCCTCCTTGCTGACTGGGGGCGCCTGTATGGAAAATGGTGGCCAAGAAAACCTCTCATTTTCACAGGTGTCCGTGGGCTTGCACCTCTGGGTAGCGTGTGAAGTCCAGGGATACTGTGCTCAGTTTCTTAGTGACTTTTCCCCAAGTTAACTTCTCTAGTCCTCAGATGATTTCACTTTTACTTTTAATGATTGTTAACTTTTCTATTCTGTCTAGTCTAAGGGTTTTTTAAATTTGTTTGTTTTTATTGTAAAGAAGAGAAAAAGAACTTTAATCAGATGGTGTCCATCTTTTAAAGATAAAAGAACATTTATTTCTTCCATTATGGAAAGTAATGATTTGAAGTATGCTATTCTGATTTTATTGCTATAATGCTTATACTTTTTCAGTAATAGAGAAGAACATTTGTTTATACTAAATAATTCATTTTACAAACAAAAGGAATAATTGGCAGTAAGCAACAGGATGATTACACTGAGAATAGAATAATGAAACTTTTCATTTATTCATAGAGAAGCAATAGGTTATTTATATTTAAACTATAACTCTCTCCTAGGATGCATTTCTGAGCAGATGTTTGGTTCTGAGCTTATTCTTGCCCCAAACCACTAGCATTTTACCAGAAATTAAATTGGTTCATTTTTTTGTCTACTTCCATCCAGGGAGGGTAAAAATACTTTCTGTAAAGTAAAAGTAAAAATGCACCTGTAATCACTGCCTAAGTACAGAACAGTGACAGTTCTTAAATATGCATTGAAAAAAGAAAAGCTCTGTTTGCAGAAAAAAAATCCTTTCTTAATTTTAACATGCTCTTAGCATAATTGAGAAGTGAATATTGATCACGAATAAGATGTTATGATCTGAGATGTGTAAAGATTATTCTAATTTAATATTAGTTTCATAAGAAGTACTTCCAAAAATATTGTCTTTCATTAGATCTTAATAATAGAGTTAGAGTTATATACACCTGGCCAAATATATGTCTTTTGATGCAATACCATCATGCCTCTTAGCATCCTGTTTTAAATCAAGAATATATTGTCATTTTAATATTAAACTAATTCAGCTTAAAATGGAGCCTGACTTTTGGATACTCAGTTACTTTTCTAGGTTAACATGAATTACAAACTGAATAAACAGTCTTGATAATTTTGAAGTCTTTATTCCTAACATATGCATGTGTTCAAATGTCTTTAACCCTGTGTATCTGCATTGATTACAAACTCAAGGTTCACAGAGGCAAAGAAGACAGACTCCCATCTAGTTTATGGTTTTTGCCAGAGTAAAATGTACAAACTCACTTTAGAGTAAAATAAGCAAACTTGCCTTATTGTTAATCATTTTTAATCAAAGATCATAACCTCTCATTTCATAAATGATGATTTCCCAAACCCAAATCTCTAATACTGCATTATACTAGCCATCCTCTAAAAATCTTGGAACATTTTTCATCAGCCAAGAGAAACTTTTCCCTTGGTTTTAATCAAAGTCAGCCTCCTACTTGCCTTAAATTTACAGTCATTTAATGCTTGAAATAGACTCTGCACTGGTAATGAAAGATCTAGTGACATGTGAGAAGGCTATAAATTGAATCAGCCACCATTTCTCATTATTTTTTTGCATACGCATTTCTATACATTCTCTCTTTTATTCACATGTATTTTATTATTGGCTAGAAATTACAATGATTCTTTAAAATGGAGCTATAATGCTGTATCTTTTAAGATCGTCAGTGTTGATACACTCTTCTATTACCAGACCCTTTCACTCTTTCACCATCTCAGTCCCATAAAGGCATTAAGCTGGATTGATCTCTTTTTCTCTTCATCCCACTCCTGTACCCTTTCATATACGAGGGCTGTCCAGAAAGTATCCAGCCATGGACTATGAAAAGTAGCCCTTGTATATTATATCAAATAATTTTTAATGTGTCTTTAGATACATAGTTGCCTAGATTTTAATATAGGTATTTAAATATCTTTATAGTACTTAACTACATGCATTATATATATTAACATTTTCATGTATACATAAGTATATATACACAGTATACACAAATATATAAATATATGATTACATATATTCTTGTCTAAAATATACTCATTCTTACAAAGAATGTTTCATTCTGTCTATATAAATAACGTATATTTCCTTTAGTCCTATAGGTACTCAAAAATGCTGATATATATATATACACATACATATATATATGTATGTATATGTATATATTTATATTCATTTACATATGTATCCATAGAATATATATAATTTCTGAAATATGTATAAGTACCATATGCCCATATAAAGTATCATAAAAACAAGAGAGTGTGTGTATTGATAGGTATCCAATAAAATTAAGTCTTTTATGAGAATTTTGTTATACTATTTTTACACTTTTTTAATATTTTTATTTTTTTAATTTCATTAAATTTATTGGGATGGAATTGGTTAATAAAATGATGTAGTATTTAAGTGTATTTTTACCTTTTAAATTAACTAGAGATATTGTGTGAAATATTGTAACACAAAAGATGGAAGATAATGATAGTAAACATTGGAATCCTTGGTAAAGCAGAAAGAAGGAACGTGCGTGTTTCCGAATAGCTGAGGGACCCACATGAGGGACAGAACATGCCTGAGGGCTGGTAAGTGTCTGGGAGCTGAGATCCTGCCCTCTGAGTTACTGGCTGCATTACGTGGAAATCAGCAGTGTGATTTCCGGCTGCTATAATAGAAGGCCATGGTAATGACATGAGTTCCTCCCAAGGCTTGTTGCCAAAATCCTGTTATTTGGGGTGCTGTGTACTATCAAGACTCTGTCATTATGTTGTTCCTCAGCAGGACTAAAAAACAGCTCTGTCCCTTCTCAAATAAGTTTTCATGCCATTCAAACACGTAGAATTAATATAACCATAATAATAGGTAAGAAAATGGAAAATTATAGTGTCCAGAAGTGAGTTCTAGTGTGCACATCTGGGATAGTGTTGGCCTTGGGGGGAAAAGTCTCCCTCATTGCTTATGTGGCATTTGTCCCCAGTGCACTGATCTGAGAAGGCAGCACAGAGCAATGAATGCTTGGAGACCAAAGATGTATGCATTTGTTCTTTATTCATTCATTCTTCTTTTCCTGAGGGCCTACTATGTGCCACTCTGCAACCGGCACTCTCAAGCAACGGGCAAAATCTCAAATGACTGGCAAAAACATTTTGCCCGTTGCTTGAGAATGCCAGTTACTTGAGTTCCGGTTGATGGAGAATCCTCTGTATTTAGCTAATATATCATTACAAACACAGACTTATTCTGTCATTAAGTCACAATTTGGAAGTGAAACAACGTTCCATTGAGGTTTACAAATTCTATAGTAAATGTGTATTAGGACACAGAGGGACCGCCGAGAAGTGAGAGAGCAAAATACTTTTTTTCTTTTTTAAAAAAGATACTGCATCTCTTTAGGCCTGTAATTTCTGTTTCTAAAATAGGGATAAAAGTAGTACCAAACTCATATGATTGTGGTGAGAAACGATTAACTTAATACATGCAAAGCTTTTAGCACATATAGTAGAGGCTAAATATTTGTGGAATGAATGAATGAATGAATGATAAGTCCACACAAAGTTGGGTAATGTTAACCTATTCCTGAATTCATTATGGCTGATGTTTTCGGGAAGGGAGGTGAGTCAGTGAAGACTTCATAGACATAGTGACTCTTGGGCTGAATTAAATTGAATCTTGAAAAAAAATTGTGTTTATCAAGTGGGCAAAGAGAAATATACTTTTGAGGCAAAAACAACAAAAACAGAAGTACAGGTAACACCCTGGTGCTTGTATGGAGCTGCTCATGGCTCTATGTGCCTGTGGAGAGGTGGGCAGGCATAGGCCATGATAGCCTGGTGGGTCTTGACAAGGACTCCTTGGTGAGGTCAGCGGCATGGAGCCACCCAGGATTCCAGTGCCTGCTCTACCACCCTCTCTGTGCTAGGCTTCATGGTCAAATAACACTTCTGGGCCTCAGTTTCTCTGTTTCTCAGAAAACTGGTTTTCCCTAAATAAATCTCCCTATCTCTGCCAATACTAACATTCAGTGACTCCATCAACTGACACCCATTAATTAGTGGGAAGGACATGTGCTTTAGAGCTCAATAATCCCAAATTTGAACTTGCCAGCCCTACATGACCTCTCTTGTGTAACCTCTTTAAGACTCATTTGTCGCCTCTGTAAAACTCAAAATGATAAAATCATGTTGTAAGAAATTATAGTCAGAATTGAAAATACTTTACTTCAAAAGCCCAGCATGGAACTTAGAACACAGAAATTTATCAGTTTAAAAAAGGTATTTGTGATTACTAGTAATATCCAAATTTGTTTTTTAACCCAAAAAACTTATTATCCATCCAATTAATTATCATCATTGTAATCTTCCATTAAAAGTTCTAGTTTGTCCACTGAATTTTCTAATGTCTTACTTATAATGATGAAGGTTAAGCTAGGCTACTGTCCAGAAACATTTGGCACAGTACCACACGATGACGGGGTGACATTTTGTCCTTCAGGGTTCTCAGATTTACAACAGTGAACACTAAAGGGAAAAAAAGAGAGAGAGAGAGAATTGTATTGATGAAGTAGCATTTCCATAAGCTGTATACAGAGATAGGTGATGTTAAATGTTCTCACTAACATTCTGCTAGGATTGCATCCAGAGTATTTAGCCAAGCTCTGTAAATCTTCCCTCACAGTCCCTTTGCAGCTCCTCCAGGAAGCAGTCTGCAGCCACTTGAGTGCCGAGGACTTTTTGGTCCAAGAAGTAGGATTGCCCTGGGCTGAAATCTCAGGCTCAGCTTATGCCCAGCTAGAAAGATCTAACAGCTCCTTTTAACTCTGGGACTGCTTCTACGGATTCCTTCCACACAGAGAGCCCCTTTACCAAGGAAGAATAAGACTTTTTAGTCTCCGGAAAACACCAGCAGCCCTCCTCCCCACCCTGCCCCCCATCAGGGAGACAGAAAAGAAATAAGAGACCATCACAAGAGGAATTAAACTTCTAAGCATTCTGTGGGCAGGCAGACCTGCAACCAGTGGTCAGTACCCCTGGCACCCCTGTTTCTGCACGCTGACATCAGCAGAGCTTTCTCGCTAGAGCAGGACAAAGGGCAACACAGTGCAGAGGGTGGAACAGAAAAGACCATAGATGACAGTGTTTATCGAGTACTCACAATATCCACAGCGTGTGAAGCACTATGCTTGGTGCTTTACATTAGTCATTTCTTTGAATTCTCCCAACAACACTAAGCAAATGATACTGTGATATTCATTTTACAGATGTGGAAATTTAAGTTAAGAGTAACTCGCTAATAATGGTGGCCCAGCTGATAAGGGCAGAACTAGTTCCGATTGTAGGTCTATCTGACCTCCCTTAAGCTTTCCACCACATCTTAGAGGAAGGCCTGTTTGAGATACTCTGGGAGGCAGCATATCTCCAGAGACCTCTAATTTAACAGGAAATCTGCTGAAGGGATTGGAGTGTTTTACATGGTTGGGAGGATTGGTATCCCCTGGCAGAATCCTAGATTTCCCCATTCTGCTTCATTTTCTGATCTCAGGAACCCTGAGTTGGTTGAGTTCCACTCTGGTCAAGGTTAAGAATTGCGCTGATCTGAAGAAGATGGAGTGGATTCCACAGCACTGCCACCAGAATAAGATACTTGCTCTTAGAAAGACCTCATAATATGTTGTTATTTGCAAATTGGATTCATTCTTGTGAAATTTATGATAAGGAATTGGGAACCATGGACTGTCAACTTAATCTCACTACAGAATGGAAGTGCTTATAGGCAATGTCTGCCTTTTAAGTCAAAGAGCATCATCTTGCATTACCGAATGTTCAATCTCCTACACATATCAAATATCTTTCTAATACCCCCATCTCCATTGTCTGTCCTCTTCCTGTTTCTGATACTCTTTCATCTGTTACAAATGTAGCATCACCTGATTTTATTCTCCTCTATTCTCTATTCTATTCTTCTAATTTCCCAAAGGCATATAGTGTTTTGTAATTATGTCGGAGCTGGCTGGGAATTTAGAGCCCATCTAGTATACTTTCCAAAGGAGAGTCTGATGCCTAGAAAAGTTAAAAGACTTGCTCAAGGTCATTCAGTTTGTGGCAGATTGGTCAATGTCTTTGAGCTCAGAACTCAGCTCTCTTTTACTATTTTAAGCTGCCTTTCTTCTCTTAGCCCTTACATACTCACCTTCATGAACCGTAATTATTGACAAAAAATTATTAAGCATGCAATTAGTAGATGATGAAGTTAGAAACCTAATTTTTAGGTTTATATAACTTTTCAATCTCATAATTCAGACCAACAGTCTCCAAACAGGTAAGGAGAGAGATGAGCCACTAGAAATTCTTTTAGAAATGTGTGGAGGTACTTGTGTGTGACTATTGATTGGGAGGTGATATTGGCATTTAGGAGAAGAGGGCCAGGGATGCTGAACACACTGTAATGTGCAGAGCAGTCCTGTACAACTAAGATTTGTCCCATGTATTGCACAATTGTTATTCCACTGGATATTCATGAAGATTTTCTTAAGCTTATGATTTTTTAAGCCTTCAAAATCAAAATCAGTTTTACAAACAAATACCAAGTATTTTCTGAAAAAAAATAATTAAATATTCTAAGGATGTAACTCCTGTGTAAATCATGGAATCATTGCACTTTGTTCCATAAGAAATTTTATCAGTAGTTGAGTTCCAGTTTTGAAAATTCCATCCATACAGCAATTTGCCATTTCTGGTAGTTGTGTCACTGAAACACCTCTTTTGTACCAGCCTACATTTGTAAATGTCACCTGTAAATATGTGTTCGAAGAGACTTCAGGCTCCTTTTAATAGACATGGACGAAACTTTCAAATTGGCTGAAACACATGAAATAAAATAATCGCACCAAATTTCAATAATAAGGGTGTTTTAATTATATTTCATTTGATTGCCATATCATAGATTGATATTTTTAAACATTTTATCACACAATAAGAAATTTACTCTGTGAAAATTTTCCGAAGTTATTTGTTTTTGAGTTTTTTGTTATTTTCAATATTACTCTGATATTGTCCCAAAGGTAATCTATATTAAATTTTCCTATAAGCTTTAATGTAGCTGTTTTGTTTTGGTATTTTTTAAATATCCATTCCCTGGTCCCCATTTTTTTTCAATCAGAGGATTGAGTAACAAGGTCTTTTGAACTAGCAATTAAATGTATACCTTTATATGATGGGGAATTCTAAACAGGAGTAGAGATAGCTAAGGACAGAGATGGTAGATATAGATGATAGGTAGGTAAATAGATAGATGATAAATAGATGATAGATAGATAGATAGATAGATAGATAGATAGATAGATAGAAAGAAAGAAAGACAAATTTCCTCCCTGGCTTGCCCTATATAAAACAGGGAATTATTTTGACACTATACTTTTAAGGGCTTGTTTATTTGCCCAAATATGACATTTGTAATTTCTCTATTTACATTTTTACTTTAACTGTCAGCCATTTAGTCAGATTGTATGTAGTTCAACTAGTTACTTCCTTTAGTCATTTATCATATACAAATGGTCTGGTATTACTTCTTCTAACACTAATTTTCAATCTAGGATCTATCGTGTCTGTTTGTTCACTTTCTCTCCACTTTTTTAAAAAAAATGGTATCCAGTCTCTTTATTTCATTTAAATCTAAGGTTAGTCATTATATGTCACATTTGATGACTTTATTGTATTTTTTAATATAGTTGGACTCATAGGTTGCCATATTGAAAACATTATTTTAATATAAAATAATGTCTTTCACTTTTAAAGTATTTTACTTCAGTTTAGACATATAAACATTACAGGTAGGGAGTTGTATTATCTATGAAATTTATTTCAGATGGAGAAAGGAGAGTGTTACAAGACATTTATTATAAAATGGAAAAGTTGGGTCTGATGGAATTGAGAACCACTAGTTTAGGTATTTGATATTATTATGTGTTTGTGTTTTGCTTGCCTTTCAACTAGATCAGAAGTCATCAAAGTATAGCATGTGGGTCAAATTCAACCTACTAAATGATTTTGTATAGCCCATGAACTAAGAATGATTTTTAAAAATATATTTTAATAGTTAAAAAATGAAAAGAAGCATATTTCATAACCTGAGAAAATTATATGAAATGTCAATTACACTGTCTCTATATAAAATTTTATTAGAACACAGCCATGTTTGTTTGCTTACAAATTGTCTGTGGCTACTTTTGTGCTGCAATGGCAAGGTTGAGCAGTTGCAATTCAGACTGTAGGGCCATAAAGTCCTAAAATATTTACTGTTTGGCCCTTTATAGAAAAAGTTTGCCAACCTATGCCCTAGACTATCAGCTTTCTATTTCCTTCCGATGGAGTGTCCCATTCTGCCTAACAAAGCCTATCTATTTGCTACAGACCTGGTTCAAGCACATCCTCCTCTTTAATCCCTTCCAGTCCATTTTAGCTCACAAAACCTCTACTTAACGCAGTGTCCTGCACAATGAGCCTACTACCTTGCATTGCAGTTAGTTGTTTGCTTCTCCGTCTCCTGATTACAGAGAGAGAGATTCCTCATATGCCCTTCATAGAAGCTAACTCATAAGAGCCATTTGTTCGATCACCTCTTTGTAACAATTTTTGTAGTATTGTAAAGTAGTTGGACCCAGACTTGTCAACTCCACCTATGACTATGGAGAAGAGAGACTGTGTCTTCTGTATCTTTGTGCTTATCTCCTGCTCTAAGCTGAATTTCATTAGAGCCCAACCTGTTTATCTACCCTTGTTTCCCGACTACTCAGCAAGTAGCCATAGGTCAGAAAGTTGTTTTTGATTTCAGACTGAATATTATGAGCACAGGGCCTTATATATAAAGGTACTTTATCAGTTTTAGATTTGTTTTATAATTGTTATTATTCAAAGTATGCAAGTGCCTTAAAACCAAGAGTGACATCTTCTGTCCTTATAGTACCTGTAATTAATAACAGACAGATTGTGACAAAAAGTTGTTAATGTAGATTTATCATTTTGTTTTAGTTTTAGTTTTACTCAAATTCTTATTCTATTCTGTGGTACTATTAAAAATATTGGAATCACTGTTCAGAAATTAGGTTCTGCATTCAAGTGGGTCATGCTATTCAATGATGAAAGGTATGGTACTGCACTTTGAGAAGACAACCAGAAAGAAAACCTGATTCTACGGTTTCTTCGTCTAGATCAGGAGGCACTTGTTCTCTGGAAGGCTGAAATAATGTCATGAGATATTATTTTATAATTAGTTTCTGTACAATCTATTGCAGACTGCATGACCTTTTTTCTCTATCACTGTGATCATTAAATATAAGTGCTCAGAGTACGTAGCTGACACCACCACATTAAAAGTCCATAATGGAACACATTTGCACTGTATTCTGAAAGGCTGTGCCATTTAGATAGTGGTCACTGTTGGCCATTATAATTTTTAATAAGTACTTTTGTTGAAAAAATAAGCTAAATTTAAAACAATATAAATAAATCCTAGATTTATATTACATTTTAGAATAATTAGCAAATATATCTGCTTCTCACAGACTGGAAAGATAATCTTGCAAAATACTTTTTGATTATGTTTGTAGTGATTATTCATTTCTCTGCTCTATTTATTTTCTTTCATACATATTAGTGCACTTAATTTCCATGTTTTAGTGTTCTTATCTTTTTTAGAGCAGTTTTAGATTCATAGCAAAAGTAAGAGGAAGATGCTTGCAATATTTTTTATTCTCTGTTTTCAACTTCAGGTATTTTTTAAATAAAAATAAGTGGATAATCTTAAATCCTTCATTTAAAGGTGAGCATTTATACTACTTTAAAAAATAGTTTGATTATTTTGTTTTGATGTAGAAATAACACAAGTTTATGATAAAAATATTATAAAATAATGATAAGATTGAAAAATTCAAAACACCTATAATTCCACCTAGAGGTAACTACAGTGAATATTTTTAAAACTTTTTAGTTTTTTAAAATTGTCTCCACATATTATCTTCAGAAAACATATAAATATTTT
>PVJL010009511.1:0-16799 GCA_004026885.1 Lyroderma lyra
GGCGGGAGGTAAAGGGAGGGAAGTCCGTCGTCCTCAGCGCGCGCCCGCCCGCGGCAGGGGAACTGAGGGAGCAGGAAAGGAAACATTACCCCGCTGCGTTGTTTTGGGCTCCGTCGGCCGAAAAGGGAAAGGGAGTAGAAGGGAGAACCAAACTCGACGTAGCGGAGGCTGCGCGCAGCCCTTGCCGCCTGCGTGCGTCCGTGCGTGCACTCGCTTGCGCGGGCTCAGTGCTGGCGCGTGCAGCGGAGGCGGGCGGCGGCGGCGGCGCCTGCGCGGTCGGGCTCGGTCGACGGTTCGCTGGGGAGGAGGCGGCGGGAGGCGGAGGAGGCGGCGGCGGCGATGGAGGTGAAGCGGCTGAAAGTGACCGAGCTGCGGTCAGAGCTGCAGCGGCGGGGCCTGGACTCGCGCGGCCTCAAGGTGGAGCTGGCGCAGCGGCTGCAAGAGGCGCTGGACGCCGAGATGCTCGAAGACGAGGCCGGCGGTGGCGGGGCCGGGCCCGGCGGGGCCTGCAAGGCGGAGCCTCGGCCTATGGCCGCGTCGGGCGGTGGCCCGGGCGCGGACGAGGAGGAGGACGAAGAGGAGGAGGAGGACGAGGAGGCGCTGCTTGAGGACGAGGACGAAGAGCCACCCCCTGCCCAGGCCCCGGACCAGGCCGCGCAGCCGTCGCCGCCGGAGCCCCCGGAGGTGACAGCCATGGAGGCCGCGGCCGAGCCCGATGCTTCCGAGAAGCCGGCGGAGGAGGCCACGGCCGAGTCAGGTGGGGTAAATGGTGGCGAAGAGCAGGGCACCGGCAAGGCGGAGGAAGACGAACCGGAGGAGCGGAGCGAGGACGAGACGCCGGGATCCGAGGCGCCGGGTGACAAGGCCGCAGAGGAACAGGGTGAGGAGCTGGCCGTGGAACCCGGCTCCAACCTACCGGGTGCGCCCCTTTCCCAGCACCTAGCCTGGCACTGCGGGGTCCGATCCCTGTTCTCACTTTTCTGAAAGTGCCTGATTCCCATCGCCATTTGATGGGACTCCCCAGGGGAGGTGGCTTTCGTCGTCTGCCCACCTTTCTGGGAGGTTTGGCTGCCTCGGTGTCCTTACTCTCTGCAAGAGGGAGGTTTCTGCTTAACTTGGTTTGTTGGTGGTAGTGGATGGAAGTGAGCAGTTTTGCATGCGAACCCCCAGTGAGCTACCTGTGGAGCAGCCTGCCGTGCTGCTGGTTATCGTTCTCTAAACCGAGAATGCGTTAACGAATTGGCGCTTCCACCGACAGCCAGACTGGCTGTTGGAGGATTCGGCCTTTGGACCACCTGACTGTTGACTTTTTCGCCGTAAAAATATTAAGCAATATTAAACTAAATTCGTCAAAGTTCGCTTTATCAGAAGCACAGTGCTAGAGTTTGAGCTACACAGAGCAACTGGCAATCTAACCTTGCTCCTGCTTTAACAGTCTGTATGTAGTGTGACGGTGTCGGGTTTAATAGTTAACTAGTGAAGGGAAAGTCTTAATCTAGTACATTTAGAATAAGTCAGTTAACTCGGTTAGGGGTTTTACCTTGCCTTTATTATGATTAAAATGTAATCTTCCCACTGAGTTGATGGATAGGCATATTTGTAAATTTGCTGTACACTTAGCTAGCCTTTTACATTTCAGGTCCCTAACTGAATTGAAATGGTTGAGGTGTTCGTGGGTCCGTTGAGTAACCTTGTGGAAGACAATGTGTAAAGTCGCTGCAGGGAATTAGTGACCTTTCTCCCTTTGAAGTGATTGGTGGGTAGAGATGATCATACTATCTGTCAGAGAAGGTTGGAAACTAGAGCCACTTCCCAATCTTAGTATGAAGTGGGTTGCCTTAGTTCTTTTTATAATACATTCTTTTTAGGCTGCTACTTAGTATCATGGTATAATTGGAGCCCATTCTACAGTAGTCACATGCAACTTGAAGATTGTTTGTCCTGTGTCCTGGAACAAAAATCCCATTACATAACCTTTGACTTCATGTGTATCCCAAATAACAGATAATAAAGTTTGTGGGATAAAGGACTGCCTTAAATCAGAAGCCTTCTTAGTATTGCAAACTACAAAAGTCTAAGGAAAAATTCTGTTTTTTTTTTTCTTGTAAAGACTGTTGCTAGGTATATGACAATGCATTTCTGCCCAGAATTATGTGCAGCAAATATGCAGTATTATTTATGGGTTTCTTGTGACTTAATGGTTTGCCCTTATAACTTTCAGTAAGAAAAATCCATGATAAAAATAACAGCTCTGTATCATGCACCTGAATCCACTTGCTAGATAAGTAAAGCTGTGATGGCTGTGCATTTTAAAGCGGGAAAGGCAAACTCTTTTAAAAAAAAAAAAAATTAAGGTTTCTGTACCATGAAGCTGTGGGAAAGTGTTGGAAAATACATCTTGTATCGAGCTTAAATCCTAATCTGACAAGAATTAAAATTAAATTAACCTATGAAGTTTTTTTTTTTTAAGACTTAGGAGATCTATTTTTCATGTCATATTGGAGGAAGAATCTGCAAGTTTGACCTGATTTAAGCAGATAAATTTAGAATGCAAAAATTGTCTGATTTTTTTTTTAATCTACTGTTTGATTGTAATTAGCCTATAGTGTTTTTTTTGTTTTTGTTTAAAAAAAAAAAAAATCCCAGCCAATGACAGGAAAACGATCTTTGAAAGTAAACTGTTCTGTGGATGCAATGGGAGTAACTTGGCTGTTCTGATTAGATACATACTCAGATCCCTCTTTAGTTTCTGTTGGTTCTGAGCTTATTCTGCACTCCAGTATGAAAACTGCTTATTTTCTTTCCCTCCTTTTTGTAGGAGATGACCAAGATAGTGAAAAGTCAAAACCAGCAGGCTCAGATGGTGAGCGGCGGGGGGTAAAGAGACAGCGGGATGAGAAGGATGAACATGGCCGAGCTTACTATGAATTCCGAGAGGAAGCTTACCACAGCCGGTGAGGGAAACAGTCCCTTTCATTGAAGGGAGTGTCTGCTCTGATTTCGATGTACCTGGTTTTGATTGGAGAGTCTGGAAAGAGGGGTGGATTAAAAATGGAATAGGTTTTTATAGGTGTAAGTTTTAGATTGAATCTACCCTTAAAGCTCCCATTGCTCTTTTCTCATCTGTTGGAATTTTATATTCACTGATAGTTAAAAATGGACATGATGTCCTGCAGACACCCCTTAAAGAAGAGTGCTTTGGTTACATTGTATTTGCTTTTCTCTCCTGTATAGCTCAAAGTCTCCACCACCCCCTGAAGAAGAGGCAAAAGATGAGGAGGAAGATCAAACTATAGTGAACCTGGACACGTGTATGTATAGGGCAGACACTTTGGGATTTTAACCAATCAGAAGTGATTTTATACATTAAAATTTGATGGCCTTCAACTTTTAAGAGAATTAGCACTTTGGGAGACCTTTGTGTACCTTCTTGACAACTGGGTGTAGTTGTGTTCTGTTAGTGCCTTTTAAGTATTGGGCATTGGAGTAAACAGATTGTTTCTTAACAGATACCTCGGATCTTCACTTCCAAGTTAGCAAAGACCGCTATGGAGGGCAGCCACTTTTCTCAGAGAAATTTCCCACCCTGTGGTCTGGGGCAAGGAGTACTTATGGAGTGACAAAGGGGAAAGTCTGCTTTGAGGCCAAGGTAGTATGTTAAATTGTTCATTAAACTACTGTATACTGGACTCTTGCCGGTATTTTATCAGTGCAGAAGAAGGCGCCACACTTTAACAATAAATAACCAAGGAATTAACCCCCATGGCTTTGGTTTAAGTTCATTAACAGTTGTTATTCAGATAATGAGTTTTGGTACTTGCTTTCAGTTTGTATAAAAATTTTGTCTTTTTACTTTAAACTTTGTTCGGAGTTGGTCAGAGTATCTGAGAGTTCCTTTTCCAACTTGGCCAGGTAACCCAGAACCTCCCAATGAAAGAAGGCTGCACAGAGGTTTCCCTCCTTCGAGTTGGATGGTCTGTTGATTTTTCCCATCCGCAGCTTGGTAAAGTTATTTTAACCTAATCAATGATGTTTGCTATATGTTGTTTACTCCATGAGAGGTTTGGATGTATATAACTAATTTGTTGACCATTCTAGGTGAGGATGAATTCTCTTATGGTTTTGATGGACGAGGACTCAAGGCAGAGAATGGGCAGTTTGAGGAATTTGGCCAGACTTTTGGGGAAAATGATGTCATTGGCTGCTTTGCTGTAAGTGCTCCTGAAAGTTGTGGATTCATAGCAAGGAGTGGGCAGAGGGCACTGGAAATTCAGTTTGCTTTCCAGCAGCTGCCGCCTTTTATGTGTCTGATATGTTGTTTGCTTAGTTGTGTTGCGCAGCAGTCTCTCATATATTTATTTTTTTTTTAAAAGATTAAATGGTAAGATTTAATTCACCTCAAACCGTGTAAGCCTGTAAATGCTCTTGTCTTTTGTCACTATAGAATTTTGAGGCTGAAGAAGTAGAACTTTCCTTTTCCAAGAATGGAGAAGACCTGGGTGTGGCATTCCGAATCAATAAGGAATCCCTGGCAGACCGGGCCCTCCTACCCCATGTCCTCTGCAAAAATTGTGTTGTAGAATTAAATTTTGGTCAGAAGGAAGAGCCCTTCTTCCCACCACCAGAAGAGTTTGTGTTCATCCATGCTGTGCCTGTTGAAGAGCGTGTGCGCACTGCAGTCCCTCCCAAGACCATAGAGGAGTGCGAGGTATGCCACACAGTGTGCAAAGGCTTAGTGCTTGTGGTTTGGAATGGTGGGTGGGTAGCTTTTTCTCAAGGCTGTACTGAACTGGGGCAGGGGAGGATATTATTAAATTGGGCTTTATAAACATGACCCTCACTTATTTTATAGCATTCCTCGTTTTGTTTATTTGCAGGTGATTCTGATGGTGGGACTGCCTGGATCTGGAAAGACCCAGTGGGCTCTGAAATACGCAAAAGAAAACCCTGAGAAAAGATACAATGTCCTGGGAGCTGAGACTGTCCTCAGTCAAATGAGGGTGAGTTGCTAGGGGAGATTAGTCAGCTGTGATATTTGCTCTGAGGGTACCAAGAAAATCCTATAACCTTTTCCCAGTGTCATTAGTCTTTGAAGTGTCTGGAAAAAAGATCCCACAAACAAAGCAATGAGTTCTTTATGTATTAAATAGAGATTGTTTTCCTTTGCTGTGTTGTCATATTTCTGAAAGCCAATAAAATCTGGAATATGTCCGGATTGAGACTAGAAATGACTCTTGAAGGCAATGGACAACATCATGGCATTGAGGAATAAGAACTGATATGGTAGCTTTGGTGGCATTTAAGGAGGTGACACCAGTGATTCTTGGACTTTAACTTGCCGCATAACTTCTTGTGTTTCTCTTCATTTCCTCTCAAACTTATCAGATGAAGGGGCTTGAGGAACCAGAAATGGACCCCAAAAGCCGAGACCTTTTAGTTCAGCAAGCCTCCCAGTGCCTTAGTAAACTGGTCCAGATTGCTTCCCGGACAAAGAGGAACTTCATTCTTGATCAGGTATTTTCAGACATTCAACAAAAATCTAATTTTACAGAAGGTCCAAAGATGAAAAGTTTGACATCAATTTAATCTGATAAAATTATTTACAAAGTGGGGTGCATTTGTAGAGAGAGACTGAATTAAGGAACAGAATCAGTTTACCTAATTATGACCAAGTGGTTGTGTGTTATAATTATAGTTTTTTTTTTTTTAACTCAGAGATACCTCTTCTTAGTGTTTTTACCAGTATATGGACCCAAAATGTAAACAGTAGAGGCAGTGGAAAGTTTTGGAGCTCCTTTGGATTCCTGGCTCCCCTACTTACTAGGTTTGTGATCTTGGACAAGTCTTGTCCTCTACGAGTCTCAGTTTTCCTGATGTGCAAAACCCATTATCTGTCATGTAGAGTTTGAAGAATTAAAGGAGATTGTGTATATAAGACACCACTACCCTTCCCCACCCCCAGTCTGGTTCCTTATTTGTAAAAGATGCTCAGTAAGTATTTTGGTTGGATTTGAGTGATAATTTTTATTCCTAAAACATCTGTTATTCCTTCTGTCCCTAGTGTAATGTATACAACTCTGGCCAACGGCGAAAACTATTGCTGTTCAAGACCTTCTCTCGGAAAGTTGTGGTAGTTGTACCTAACGAAGAGGATTGGAAGAAGAGGCTGGAGTTGAGGAAGGAAGTAGAGGGAGATGATGTGCCTGAGTCTATAATGCTGGAGATGAAAGGTGGGCTAAAATTACACAAGCTGGCTATCCTCTCCTTGGTCAGTGCACACCCCACTAGGGCTTCTTAGCACCTGGAATGGTTCTGCACATTCAAAGTCTAAATCTGAAGAGTAAATTAATGGGTGTGAGCACTTGTAGATAAATGAATAAGCAGAGTGAGTGGAGGAGCAGTAACCTTTTGGCTCATTCTGGGTAAGATACAATAAAGGAAATAGTGATAGACCACAAGCTAGTTAAAATTCAAAGCAGAGGCTTCATTTTCTGAGTTACGCATTTGGTAAACACTTAAGAGAGTGTCTACTATTTGTCCAGTACTGTTTCAAACATGGGGAAGTCACGAATGAAATAAAGCTCTGCTCTACTGAAATTTTTTTTTTTTTAACTTTTTTTTTGGATGGTTCCCTGGCTGGGAATCAAACCCAGGCCGCAGCATTGAGAGTGCCGAAGCCTTAGCCACTACACCACCAGGGAACATCCCCCTCTATTGAATTTTTATTCTGGAATGAGGGATGTATTATGATCCAAATCAAAATAATAGTGGTTAGATTGAATGATCTCATAGGTGTATTTTGACTTCTGATACCACATTAGGCTTGTTTTTTATTTGTTTTAGTTTTTGGTATACACTTGAAATCAGTAATGCAATACAAAGCCTAATAGCAAGGTCCCCACAAGGCAGAATTGCCTATCTTGATTGATCCTGCTTCCTGCTGTTCCATTTAGAGTTTGATTTTGTTCCCCCTGCTGCCTTTGGCTCTAGCATCCCACCTGCCCTATCAACTGCTGGCTCTTTGAATTCTACTAACACCCAGGGATGGGAGCTGGTTACGTTCTAAGAGCCAGATTGTCCAAGTTTACTCAGAAGGAACTATGCCAGTCCATAACTGATCATAACTGACAGGCAGACTTGTGGAAGAGTTTAGTTCAGTTCTATATAAGTGAGGGTTACCTGGATTTATCTAAGAATTAAGAAAGCCCCCACTGAACTGAATTCCACTGGGACTCAGCCTCTGAATTTGATGTCTAGAGACTGACAAATGTACCTGTCCTTCTATCCTTCATGTAGGAAACCCTCATACTCTTGTTTCCTGCTCTTGTGTAGATGAGTGCCTTTCTCTGTGGGTCAGTTTCTTATCAGTCTGTTTTAAAAGTGTATTTCGTAGCATCTTATCTAACCAACACCAAAACTTTCTCAGTTACTTTTAGCCTCTGGCTACCTGTGTTCCTTCCTGATAAGAAACCTTAGCCCGGTTCACTCTTAATTTATTATGGATCACTTGAGAACTTGTAAATCTACAGTTTGTAGACAGCACTTTGCCTGGGGCTGTTACAGTTCGGGGAAAACTTGAGATAGAAAAAGTGCCAGCACCTTTTTGTGCATTAGTAGAGGAGACTTAGGAAATCTTACTCTTCCTGTAATAAAGATTTTATAATGAGATCTTACCCGTCTATGCACTTTTCAGGCCCACAAGCTTCTCTCTTACTCTTATAGCCAACTTCTCTCTGCCTGAAAAATGCGACTATATGGATGAGGTGACATACGGGGAGCTGGAGAAGGAGGAAGCTCAGCCCCTTGTCACTAAGTACAAGGAAGAGGCAAGGAAGCTGCTGCCCCCCTCCGAGAAGCGGACAAACCGCCGAAACAATCGAAACAAGCGCAACCGACAGAACCGAAGCAGGGGCCAAGGCTATGGTGAGTCCTAGGGGCCTGCCAGCCCCCAGCCACACTCTGTGCTTTGTGCTGAGCGGGAGCCACAAGGGAAACCAAGTCAGGTCGCTGACAATGAGGAATGAGGAAGTAACTTCTCTGTGGAGCTTATTTCTTCCCATGTCCTCTACCCCAAGCTCCTTGTGCTTTTTCCATATTCCTTAAACAAAAGATAGTTATTTTTCAACAAAAACATTTGTTTTCATGAAAAGCAATGCTTGAGCCTTCTCATTTTTTATCCAGTTTTCATTTTTACCTGTGGGTTCCCCACTTCACTGTTGCAGTACAGCTGAAGGATTTGTGCAGTGAAATTGGATCTTCATCTTAACTTTTCTTACTGCTTTGTCCAGTGGATCAACCCAACTGTATAGACTAGAAAGTGAATGCATTATTCAGTAATTTTTGGAGTTACAAAGTAATTTACTCTACCAGTGGAATTAATTTCCCTCCAGAATGTCTTGTTTGTCAGTTAACCCTCCAGTATGCATTCACTGCCCTTTAAAAATGTGTGTGTATTTGTGTATGTAAGTGTGTATAAGTGTAAGTCCACAAAATTTTTGAGTTCCTTCAATATGCTAGACACTGGGAGTACCAGCAGGTCTTGCCCTGGAGGAGCTTATTATTTAGACTTTTGTTTCATTTGTATAAAATGGAATCTGGGTTATGTGGCATCTGAGATCCCTTCCACGGCTGAAAGTCTGTGGTTCTACGAATGGCAGTTTTTACTCATGTTTCTAACTCTGCCATGTATCCTTTTGCTATCTTAAATATTTTGCAGGACTTGGGGAGCTTCAAAAGCACAGTGGCTTGATTTTCTTGTGTTTATTCCTCTGCCCTCCCCCTCAGACTTTTTTAAAAGATCCAGGCTGGTGCTTTAATTGACATTGTGTGCACCTGACAGAAGCAGGCCTCCTATTCCCCCAGAATTGCCTTTGGCTCCAACTTTTTGATTGCCACTCCGATGTGGAGCCAGGATCCCACGCCAGCTGTCTTGAGCGCGCTCTCCATTTCTCTTCCAGTGGGCGGGCAGCGCCGAGGCTACGACAACCGGGCCTACGGGCAGCAGTACTGGGGGCAGTCTGGAAACAGAGGGGTGAGTGCAGCTCTCCTGCTCCTCCCTCTGGGCCGTGCTAGCCATTCCTATTGGCTGGGGGGAGCAGAGTGGTTGTATCTGTCTTCTCAGGGCCTAGGGTTTTGCCCCTGTAATGTGATCCTTTGGAAGAGTTTATCCTATCATAATATCACACTGAGATGTGTCTCATTTAAGATGGGGGTAGCAATGGATTGTGGTGCAGTAAACTCATAAATCTTCTTTTCTTTCTCCTCCTCAGGGTTACCGTAATTTCTACGATCGCTACAGGGGAGACTATGACCGATTCTACAGCCGAGATTACGAGTACAACAGATACAGGGATTACTACAGACAGTACAATCGGGATGTACGTATCTTCTGGGGATAGAGAATGGGTGAGGGGTGGGGCAGGACCAGAGGAATGAGTGTCATGCCTTTGTGTTCCCGACCAGCTCTGGTTCCAAGTGATGAGGTTTCCCCTCTCTTCTAGTGGCAGAATTACTACTACCACCAGCCCCAGGACAGAGACCGATACTACAGGAACTACTACGGTTACCAGGGGTATCGGTGAAGCCCCTGGCCCTTGTCGCCTGTCAGCCATGAAGCTGAATCTCTGGGGGTGCCAGGCATCCCCCAAAACACAACCAAGGAAAACAGGGGCTGTCGGGGTGGGGCTGAGCTGCCAGGGAGGGGCGGTGGGGGGGAGGGTGCACAAGCAAGGGTGGGGGTGGGGGGAGGTAAAAATGACAAAACTGTACATTTTTTTTAAAGTTTGTTGAAAAAAATATTGTCTTATTCTATAAAACATTTCAAACCTAGTTAGATATTTGTAATCAAAAACCATTTGCGCAGAAAGCAGCACTTAGGGCTGCCTGTCCCATACCCTGCAGTTGGACAGGAAAAGAGCTGGAAATGTCACCTTGTGACATTCTAAGGCAGCTGCACTGGCAGCCAAGTACTGGAGAGTGATGACGTGGTGCGCAGAGGGTGGGGAAGCGTGTGAAGGCACTCTCCATGGCAGGCAGGAGTGGGCACAGAGGGAGAGCTTGTGACTGGGGCAGTGAAAATAAATGATTGGCTCTTATCAATCACTTGCACCAACTAACCGTTTGTATTTTCTTTGCCGACCTTTCCCTCTTGGGATATCTGGTCTGGTGGGCTGGGAAGCCAAACTGTCCCTGTCTCCACTTTCCTGTGCCTTTGTGCTATTTGGCTGAGGCATGGAGACTGCCGATTGGATGGCTCTATTATCTAGCATTCTCAGGCCAAGGAGACATGGGGACTGATCTTGTTTGCAGAGCAGAACAGCTTGCACCCTCTGTGTCCCCATTAATGAGGTCCCATAAAATTTTGGGGGAGAAGGGGGTTGCAGCACTCAGCCTGAAGATTGTGATCGCCAATCTCTCTGTCTTCCAAGGTTGAGATGGGCGTGAAGTGTCTGAAGTCATCTCTGTTAGCATATCTGTCCTCTTAATAGTGCAAGAGAAGGAACGTTTCTCAGGGTTTCAGCTCATAGAAACGAAGCAGGTTTCTTTTCACTGCAGCAGGATATGTATATAGGTGAATCCTGTGGTGTGGGCTACCAGGCCCGGGTGCTGAGAATAGCAACTATTTTATACAGTATGGAGGGCGTGAGCCCTGCTGGGTTTTTTGATACACAGGTAGAGAGTAAATAGAAAGGGGGTGGGGGGGTGGGAGGCAGCTCAGTGGGGCTGCTGCAACTTGGGAAGAGCGTGAATGTAAAACGTGTGTTAATGTATGCATGAAAGGGAGCATCCCTTCCCGACCTCTTGAAGCAGGATTCCTCCCAGGGTGCTGTCTCTGCGTGTCCCCAGAGAGGCCTCTAGCCAAGAGACTTCAGTTGGGATGGTTTTTGTTTGTCACTTTACCAACACCCTCCCAGTCCTTGACCAACAGCTTCCTATGGCTGGGTTCAAGAATATGGGTGGGACATGGGAATGCTCTTTCAATACTTAGCTTCAGTTTTAATTCATCTTCCCGCTCAGCACTGGGTCAGCCAAGAGCTTACACAGCAAACCCCACCTATCACAGCACTGCCTGGTGAGAGAGAACCCTGGTTGTGCAACTAGACAAATGCTTTACTTCCATTTCCTCACCTGGGCTGTTCTCTGTTTAACATTTTGTGCTGAGATTTGATCTCTCCCGCTCCCAACTGTTAACACCATACAGCCCTTCTAGGTGTGCAGGCTCCCGTCCTGGCCCTCTAGTCACCCTCGTCTATGACACACCTTTCTGCCCCACATGCACCTCTGACTCCAAGGCTGGAATAGGAAGGCTAGTAGGAAATAAGTTGCTTGCTCATAATGATGTCTTTTTTCTGGGCGCCCGCTTTCTTGTGGTGCCGTCAAATGAATTATGTGTGGCAGTGGGTGAAGTGATTGCATGAACTTTTCTGCAACCCACTACTTTTTTATTATTATTAAGGGAGTTTTTGAGAAAGCTTTGCTCATAGTGTCAGGGCAAGGAGGTAGAAACTGGAGCCCCCCAAAATTTCCTTAGGACAAAATTATGTTATAATAGAAAATTGAATTTGAGGGAGAAGCCACCACCCCCTTTCAAATATTGAGTCCTCCAGCGAACAGCATCTTTTTATGGTCTGTGACATGGTTTGGGGATGCAAGCAACCCCTCAGGGCCAGGGGGACAGACCCTGTAGTACTTTGGGTTTTGGAGCAGGGAAGGACGGGGGAGGTACTTCCTATTAATTTTTGACACTAGAAAGTCATCTTTTTTAAAAAAAAGAAACAAAACATGTTTTTCTAGGTGGGTGGAAAGAAACTGCCACGTCCTTGTTGAGTTAGTCCAAGAGATCACTTGCAACAACAGTAGATGTCTGGGTTTTGTTTCTGTCTGTCTTTTATTATGAAAAAACAATGTTAAGGGGGCAAATGGGGATTAACAGGAGGGATCCCTTGTTTTCCTTAGATTTGTTTAGTGTTTTATCTGATGTCTGTTGTAGTTGTTGTAGATGGAAAAGCTTGTGAGAAAAACCACCACCACATGGAGCCTGTAAATGTTTTTGCACAACCTGTAAAGCATTCTTGGAAGTGGCCAGTAAAAAAGGGTTTTACCATTTAAAAAAATGTAACTGTGTCATTGTTTACATCTGTAACTTTTTCCTCCCCTGTTCTCATTACAACATTCTGGTGAAAATGTAGGCACAGTAGCTTCCAGTTTTAGAATAAATAACCATTTGGATTGAATTCACCCTATCTCCTGTGGCTGCACTGACTGGGGTGGAGTGTGTCATGTGGGGGATTTATTTATTTCCTTTAGATGCTGCTTCCTCGAGTTGCACTCAGTCCAACCAAGGATGGCTTTCCTCTTGCGTGGCTGTTTCTTCCTTCCTGTTCTACCACGACTTCACTTGGGAGCCAGCCATGCCTTCACTCCAGGGTTGTTGGCCTATTTAGTGCTTGCTCATGCTAAAAGCTTGAGCCATTGGAATAGAAGAAAATAAATTATAAGTCATGACCTCTGTGTAGTTGGCCTATTCCAAAACCAGCTGGATGCTTGAAGTTAAATGTCAGGTTCCACTTAGGAGCCAAATAAGTTTATTCATGAATAATTACCACTTAAGAGGAAAAGCGTACTCATTCAACAGAGGATGTTTGACGGGGATTATTTCCCAATGAACTGGGAGAATGAGAAAGTAACTTTAAATAACAAAAGCACTATTGCATTGCTAGCACGGGACTGATCCTAACTGCAATTTCTAATAAATCATCAGGGACTTACTGAGGCTGAGATGCCATAGGCTCAAGGCAGTCCTGTGTTTTGAAGTAGTGATAGAGGTCTAGCTGCTGCTCTAACTTCTCTCTAGGTTGCAGATTCAGACCCCAGGGGCTTAACAGTTTTGTACCCTAAAGATTATCCTTGATTTCAGTGTCTGCCCATTTTGTATGGTATTTGAAGTTACTTGTTATTAGAGCTAATTAATCATTTTTAATACTTTATAGCTCATGCCTTGTCTCTGGTACCCTTTAAGCCCCCTTTTCTCCCCAACTAGGGCTGTAGCCATTCACCCCTAATCTCATGAGTAAGAAAATTGAGTGCAAGAAGATTGAGCAAAGGCTTTCCAAAAACAAAACAAAACAAAAAAAAACATATCAAAATTACATTTATTGAGCACTTCTGGCTTTTTACCACGTGGTGTCTGAGCTGATGGAGCGATTTTCATTTCTCTGGAATTGGCCAAACACGGTGATGCAGTAGGAAAAGAGAAAGGTTCTCAGTGTCTGCTATGTCCTGCTTGCCATTCATTAGGTATTCGAGTGCCAGCTACCATATGTGCCCGCCACTGTCAATGCAGGGGTTTTTGTGAAGCTCCAAAAAGAAACTAAGGAAGCTCCTGAACAGAATGGGGGGAGGTTCCCACTTTCCCTATTTTCTCTCTAGATTCCTCTTCTCGCTGTCTTCCTCTATGAAGGTGTGGGGAAGCTGGCTATAATGGGCTAGCCCTAAATATGGGTCAGCCTATTACAGAGGCAGCTCCCTAACCTGATGTATCCTGGCACAAAACCTGGATACAACGGCTTCCCCTGGGAAGGATGTATCCCTGAATTTAGGGGTTCCTGACAATCCACGAGGAGCTGGTACTGTTAACCACCTCTGCCTTGATTTCAGTCCTACCTCAGTATGTTCACCCTCGGAAGAAAAAGGCTTCTAGAGAGGCATTCTGGCATTCTGTCGCTTACAAACCTGCCCTGTTTGAGTTTGAAAGGTGCTTGTGAGACATTTAAGTCTTAGGTTTGGCCTCCAGCCAGGCAGCATGTTGGACCACTACAAGGGGTAGTGGACATACTAGGGGCGCGGCCGTTGCTTTTGGTTGATGTGACCGAATGGGCTTGAGGGGGAATGGGAGCAGAGCAAGGCCCAGTTCCTCCCAGGAAACCCAAATTTGGGGCTTATCCAACTCCTAGGGTGACCAGGAGGACAGCGTCCAAGGCGAATGGCACGGGACATTGCCCACGCTCATGTTTCCACTCCAAAGAGAGCCTCTCTCTATTCAGCAAGCTGTAGAAACCTAGATTGCCTCGCAATATCCAAATAACCAGAGCCTAAGCAGTGCCTCCTGGAATCCCTCTGTCCCATGATCCTTGGCTATAGCCTCCCGTTGTTTTCACTTGGATTGACGGGACGTAAGCTTCCAGACTCCAGGGTGGGTGAGAGTGGGTATCGAGTTGGCGAAGGCAAGGTCAGCCATTTTGAGGCCAGACGGGCACGGAAGGGACCATATTGAGAACTCTGGCTTCCTCGGGCCGCCATTTTAAGAATGGGACTGGCGGAGAAACCCTGTACGGTGAAACGCAGTGACGTAAGGCCGCCATATTGGCGCGATCCCATGGCGGCGGCCATCTTGGGGAGGGAGTCGCTGTGGGCGCGGCCATCTTAGAAGTAAAACCGGCCCCTTCGCAGGAATTGTAACCAAGCTCCTCCCCTCCGTTGCTGGGTTCCTCCTCTGTGCAGCTACCCTCCCGAGTCCCTAAATCCACCCTGTTCGGTCTGTTTTCATTTTCACTTGCCTTCATTGTTCACTGCCGGTGTGTGAGTGTGTGTGTGTGTGTGTGTGTGTGTGCGCGCGCGCGCTCTCTATCTCCGTAGCCTCTGAGTGTGTGTCCTGACAATTCTTTCACTTGAGACGCTTTTTCGCGCCCACCGTCTCTTCCCCTCCCTCAACCCCACCGATCTCCGATCCTAGACAATGTCTAACTTAACTTGCTTTGACTAGCCCTGTTCCCTGGGTATGGCAAGCGTTTCAACTGCCGCAGCCACCCCCACATCTATTGACTGATGAACCTCTCCCCCAAGAACGCTAACACAGGAGCTGTCCTCTGAGACTCTGGATGACTTTATTCTTCAAATGGCTTTACCCTGCCAATAGCTCCAGGTGAGACTGAGAGCAAGCACTCGGCCCATCCCTCTCTCCTTTGTCTGAGCGGGTCACAGAGGGAAGTGGGCAGGAGGCTGGCAGAGTCTGATGGCCATTCTGTGGGTGGAGCAAAGGGTGCCCGGAGTCACGGGGTGCTTGGGGGTCAGCCACGGTGGGCACGGAAGTGGAGTGGACAGATATGTGAGGGAGGGCTTTGTGCTTCAGATAACCTCACAGGATTGAGCAAGGGCTAGGAAGGGGATGCAGGGACCCTCAGGGGCTGATGACAGTTACTGACCTAAGGAAGGGCCCAGGAGAGGGAAAGGTGAGCTTTCAGGAGGGACAGGGCAGCTTAGAGGAGGGCACAGAAGAACTTCTTCTCCCGGAAGGGATTCTCCGAAGTGGGCACGGGGGTGATGAGGGGATCCTCACAGGCGTGGGCATCACAATAAGTCATCAGATCTGCTGCTGCCTTGGAAACCTGAGGCACAGCCAGGAGGGGAAACGTTAGCCAGAACCCCTGAACGGGACTGTGGCCTCCCTTCCCAAACCGGTTATCTTTTACTGTCTCTAAGGCTCCTTAAGACAGCCTTCTCTTCCCTTACCCCCCCCACAGAGGCCTGGGAGTCCTCCCCTGATCTCAGGGAGTCCAGAGAAAAAAAAACCATCTCTTAGCCTGAGGTCTGGGAACCTACAGCATAGCTGGGTCAACTGATGGGATCCCGGGTCCCACCTACCTTTATCCGGCACAAGCTGGCCTCAATCTTAAGCTGTTCCACCATCTTGCGGGCTTGCCCAATACTCATGGTGCTGTTCACAGGGGTCTCCCCTTTCATCCTGGAGAAAAGAGAGAGACAGCTCAGAGCATGATAGGGGACCCTGCACAATCTCAACTGAAGGCCCCCCCCTCCATGTTCTCTTCTCACCAACATGTACAAGGCTGGAGTCATGTGCCCCAATATTCTGTTCTCTCTTATCCCCACCCTCCAGTGGCCTGCCCCATCCTTGTCTGCCTTGGCTGAGGAAATGAAGAGGGTGGGATGAGATGCTCCCCAATCTCCCACTGGCCTGGGCCATAAATCATTAAACATACAAATGATATAAGGCTTTTCAGCCTGCCAAGCTGTGTATGTGCCCAGTTCTGAAAGCCTCAACCAGAGAGAGCCCCGCCCTGATGGGAGGGCACAAAACACCCACCTGCCCCCTTAAGCCCCAAGGGGAGAAAGCAAGATGCTCCTGACTCACCTGAGGCCACAGGCAGCCCTGGGGAGTAGTCAGTGGGTTACACCAAAACCTGCCTGAGGTGGGTGCCCCACCTTGCAGGGAGTTGCAGCTGAAAGTATCTGACGCAGCAGCACAAGTAACTAATACAGAGAAGGCCACTGGGGAGGGTCAGGTCAGTGGACTGTTGAGGGCTAGTCCTGGTTTCTGCAGCTCAGGCACTGCCCAGACAGCTGGTACCTGAAGGATGAAGGATGCTAGAAGGAGCTGCTCAGATCCTGGAGCATACCAATTGCCTGGCCAGTGGGGGAGCCTGGCTGCTGCCTTGCAGCCCCTATACACACCCCCATTGTTACTGTCTCACTGCCTGCCCCTCCCCCATTGCAGGCATCCTGAGTCTGGCTAGAGCCCTCCCCAAAGGAGCTGGAGGAAGCTGAGGCCCAGGCAGACTCCCCCATCAAATGGGGTGGTCTGGACCTGTGACAGCTCCTGCAGTAGAGTCTGTACTGGCTGCAGGGGACCCTGCGCATTTGAAAATCTGACATCAGCTGGGCATTCGCCCCCTCCATCCCCTTCTCCCTCTACTCTGACACAGCATTTAGCAAGTGAATCTTCATTTCTTTTCCCAAAGACCCTCTGTTCCCCATATCCAGGAAAATGTGATGAGCTACAGGTA
>PVJL010009511.1:16899-56730 GCA_004026885.1 Lyroderma lyra
GGGGGGGGGGTGGGGGTATTGGTTTGAGAGATTACCTCCCACTCCTGCATCATTGTGCTTGGTGCTGTGAGAGATGCAGTTGCCCAGAACACTGACCTTACCCTCTGAGAGCTTTTATTTGGGGTGAATAGACATATACAAAATAGAAGGTGCCGCCTTCCAAGACCTAGTCTAAGTAATGCACTGTGGAGACTCGGAGGGAGAATCTAGTTAGGGTCAGAGGAGATCCATCACACATCGTAAAAGCTAGAGGTAAAACGGCTCTGAAATGCTACCACTCTTGTGCATACGAGACAGCCAGAGAGCGCTGCTTCAAGGCGCAAGAGACTGCAACGTTCTCCGGACCAATGATGTCTCTCTCTGCCTTGGACGCTTACCGGTCCAAAAACTTATGGGCGATAAAAGTCAGCGCCAACTAAATGCCTAATCCTAACCGCCCCCCCCCTCCTTTTCGTGGTTTAAATGGCAGGGGGTGAAGTTGTGGATGGAGGGCTGTGATTGGGCCCTCGAAAGCTAGGTCGAGGGGAATGCTGCTGACTCATATGATCCCCTAGGTATATCTTGGGGCCCTGGAGAGAGACGCTTATCCCCTTTGGTCATAGTAACCGGACAGTGACGGACCACTGGGAGGAACAGTGCAGAGCGCGCGTAGGTGGGGAGCCCCGCAGTCGGAGGGCCCCGCCTCTTGCGCCTAGTTCCGCCCCCTGTGTCGGCCCCTTCCCTGGAAGAGGACTGCCCCCGTGGTTACATAGGCCCCCGGCTGAAGAGGGCGGGGTTTACCGGGAAGGCGGAAGTTCGTCTCGCCGTTGCCTAGGCAGCGCGGGAGGCTGGTGAGTCTGCGGAGCCTTCGCGCCAGTCGGGCTGGTTTTTTCCGCGGTGGCACGGTTAAGTAGGGGCTCCGGGCGCTGCGCCCACTGGCGAGCAGCCTGTCAGGGAGCGGACATAGGCTGCAGGACGCTGTACTCGGCGTGAGGCGCGACCCCGTCGGAGAGCGAGCGCAGCTCCAGGAGGAGAGGAAACACTCCGGGGGCAATTGTGACTGCGCTTCGCTTGCTTTGAGTATGGCTGTGCGACCTTAGGCAAGTCGTGCGTTCTCCCTGTCCACCTGTGTGGATTGTGTTATCGTGTGTGTAAAAGAGCCTTGTGAGACTTTTAAGGTGCTCGTCCTCTGTATGCTATGTATTGCTGTGAATATCAAGGTGGCCTGTCCCAGGATCAGGTGGCTGGAGAATGAGTTCAACTAAGGAGCTCTGGCACTGGGGGTGAACAGAGCCCTGTGGAGGAAAGGGAGGGGATACTTGGCTGAGAAACAATCATTTAGAAAAAAGCCACAGGAAGCAAAGATTCTGCTATGTCCTGCAACCTCTGGTTCCTCACAGCCAGTCCAGTAACCTGTCCCTTTTGTCCCCACCTTCTCCAGGAAAGGAGCCATTCTTTCCCATCTCTGTTTTTTTCCAGGAACCTCCAGCTGCTTCATCCCATGGCCAAGGGTGGCGTCCAAGTGGCAAAACAGCTAGGAACTCAAGGCCTGAACCTGGGGCCAGAACCTCTGCACTCCCCACCATGGTGAATGACCCACCAGTACCTTCCATGCTGTGGGCCCAGGAGGTGGGCCACGTCTTGGCAGGCCGGGCCCGCAAGCTGCTGCTGCAGTTTGGGGTGTTCTTCTGTACCATCCTCCTCCTGCTCTGGGTGTCTGTCTTTCTCTATGGCTCCTTCTACTATTCCTACATGCCGACAGTCAGCCACCTCAGCCCCGTGCATTTCTACTACAGGTGAGAGGGGTCTTCTGTCCTGGAGGAATCCTGTGGGAGAGTTGCTGCAAGGCCCCTTAGAGCTTACTCAGTTCAACCCCCTCATTTATAGAGAGAGAAACTTAGGCCCGCTGTGCTTATGTGTGACTTCTTACCTTTCCCAGCCCAAGGCTGGAGGAGATTTGGGCTGATAGGGCTCAAGGGTCCTTTTTTGGTTAAAAAGAAGAAAAAGAAGAAGAAATTCCTCTCATAGACTGTCATTGTAAGGGTCAGTTCTGTTTAGGTTTGGTCAGACCTCTCTCAGGGCCACAGTGCACAGTGAGCCTGGCTAACTCCTTGGGTCCCGTCAAAGCGAACCTAGCCGTTCGTTTTTGGTTCTTGTTTTTCCTGTCCTGAGTCCCTGGTCAGGAGCTGAAATTTCTGAGACAGAGCTGCTTAAACGTTTAGGAGTTCTGGATCTCATGAAAGCTGTGACTCGGGAGTTCCCTGGTGGTGTAGTGGCTTAAGGCTTTGGCACTGTCAACGCTGTAGCCTGGGTTCGATTCCCAGTCAGGGAGCTACTCACATACCAAAAAAAAAAAAAAAAAAAAAAAAAGAAAGAAAGAAAGCTGTGGCTCTTTCTGCCATAAAAAATGTATCTGCATGCCCATGCACATGCTGCACACACATGCCCACAGGCAGTTTTGCTTACAACTTGAGGGGGTTCATGAGCCTCTTAAAGATTATCCGTGGATCCCTTTGGAGGAGTTGTCTCAAACTAGGCCCCACACCAGAACTGTTGAATCAGAATCTGGGGGGTAGGACCCAGGAATCTATATTTTTATCAAACTCCCAAGTTGACTTTTATAAACATGTCTGAAACTATTCAACTAAGTTTCCCATAGAGTCCCATTTAAGAATGTCTGCTCTAATGAGAACAAACAAACTCAAATCAATAAGAGAATGAGGGGTTCCCTGGTGGTGTAGTGGCTAGGCTTTGGCGCGCTCAAGCCGCAGCCTGGGGTTCAATTCTCAGCCAGAGAACTTCCCCCCTCCCAAAAAAAAGGGAATGAAAGAATCACTTGCGTCTCCTGGCTGCATTTCTTCTCCAGCTCTCTCTGTAACAGGGAAGGATTACCTGCCCTGGGAAGAGGGGTGGAGACAGGAGGGAACATGAGGGGGCCAACGAAGGGTGTGTGTAGTTAAGACCAAGTCTATAACTCAGCAAAGTGTCATCCCCATTCTCATTCAGGACCGACTGTGACCCTTCCACCTCTTTACTCTGCTCCTTTCCTGTCGCTAATGTGACCCTAGCTAAGGGTGGACGTGATCGCGTGAGTACTGAAGCCGAAGGGGGGTGTGTTACCGCTTTGGTGGCCTCAGATAGGAAAGCTTGAGAAAGCTGGAGCACAGGGGTTGAGTAACAGAGACGAAGGAAGGCTATCAAGGACAGGGAGGTTAAAGGAAAACGAAAGTCTGTGTGAATTGTATGGATTGTTCTTTCCCCCAGGAGATGTTAGCAATGTTCTCCTCCTCAAATTGTTTCAGCCAGGCCATATCTGCTAGATGAGGTGTGTTTCAGGCTTGAGTTAACAGATCAACTATTGGACTGGGATGGAATCCATCCAAGAGTTTTGAAAGCTCATTTGTAAAATTATGAAACTATGGACAAACACGTTATCCTACCCTTACAAAGGGTACTGTGCCAGAGGACTGGCCATTAGCCAGTATGATGTCAGCAAACCTGGAGACCCTGACAAATGCAGAATGGAAATGCATCCTTCTTTATTAGGCAAGCTGGTGGAAGCTCTAGAAAAGGGTAGGATCCGGAACATTTCAAAAGGACCTTGGAGGAGCAACATCATTTCTAATCACCAGAGTTGTTTGTCAGTCAGCAACATAATTAGAAGCAATCAATGGTCAAACTTACTTTAAGAATCTAAAAAACCATTTGAAAATTATTTTTCAAAAGTGGTACGTGGGAGGACACTGACTTAAAGATAAAAAACACAGGCTGGGAATCACTGCACACTCTGAAGGGAGGAGCAAAGGGAAGGAGTGTAGAGTCGAGGTCCCTGGGATTCTGGTGCAGACTGGCATTATTTAGCAATACAAATCACCTGAGAGACTGTGTCTCCTGTGACACTTTTCATTTTACCAGTAGGTAGCTGTGTACTATCAAAAGAACTTACCAGGTTAGATGAGTGGGCCCCCAAATGGAAAATTTCAGAGTAGCGAGGTGGAATGTGGGCATGGCAAGACAGAGATTTATCATCATAGTGCTGCTTCCCTAGGAAAGGAACTTGGGAGATTAGAGAATGTCTTGTGAAGACATTGATTCAGTGTGCTTCTGTGGCAAAGAGGAATATGTTAACAAAGGATTAGGAGCAAAGCCTCAGTACCTCTACACCTGGGATGGTGCATACAGTCATCTGACCGCCCATTGTAGAGCTCACAGTGGTGATGCAAAGACCCTAAAGCAAGGCCGCTGGGTGAGGAAGGAAGGGAAAGTTGAAGGATAAGGGGAGATCCAGCCCAAGTCCCTGATAATTAAAGCAGTTTGATCGTTTTCTTCATTTACAGTGGATATTTTTGAATGATTGAGTGGATAGATGGAAGTCCTTCCACTTCTCTCCAATCCATCCAGAACTATTTTAATGTTTCAAAGAATTCAGTGAGGCAACTGGCATGGATTCATCTGACCTCCACAGAGGGAGGAATCTCATGGAATCCATTTTTTTTTTCAACTTCATTTAGAACATTTTGCAAAACAGATTTTACAATTTAGCATTTTACAATTAGAAATTTTATCTACTACTATGTAAGTAGCAAACTTTTGAAAACACTACAGAAAATCCTTTATTTCTTTGAGTTTTTCTGTTTGGGATCCTTTTTTTTTTTTTTAATTTCCACAAATAATTCAGACTGAAAATAAGAATCTGTATAAAGACTTGGATTGGTGGTTTTCCACCTTTTACCCTAGTGATAACATATGTCATCATAGCCATATCCAGATTTTGGAGCTGGGTCACTAGGACTAGGGCAATGTTTTCAACTTTTTTTCCCCCTTAAATTCAGTCCCTTTTTTGTTAAAAACAAAAACTTTCCCATCACCCCTGTGAATCTTAGATACCACCCTGAGGGGGTCATGCTACAGGAGGAGTTGAATATAGGACTAGAGGAATATAAAAATGGTCAGGTAAAGCTAGGGTGTATTTGGTGGCAAATCTTTAACCTTTTGAGGTTAATCCCAGAGAAGAAGACTTCCCACTATGAGGTAAAGCACCCAGAACGACATAAAGATGATCTAGAGAAACAATGACTGTGCAAGAGCTGGCTAGGGAGGTGGTGAGCACTTCTGGCACTTGGTTAATTAATATTATAAGCGAGGGCAGGCTGGGCCCAGGGGATGGCCTCCCGGGACGGGCATGAGTCACAGATGGCCCAGTTGGCAACGTGATGGTTCACTTTTGGAAAATAAAAACTGACACAGCCTTTCTCAGATCATAGCGGTCAGGTCTCAGAAGTGGGAGGGATCCAGCCACCACAAGGGGGCAGCACGTTCTTGGGATGAGATGGAGAGGCCTGTGAATGCTAACCAAGGGGGTTGTGGGGAGCGTTTGGAAGGGTTGGCGGGAGGTGGAACAGGGACCGTACAATTTAAAAGTACATATTTCTGAGAAATGTGGGGCTACCTTGGGCAGGTGCTGATGTATGGACAGCCGTACCGCGTGACCTTAGAGCTTGAGCTGCCAGAGTCCCCCGTGAATCAAGGTTTGGGCATGTTTTTGGTCAGCATTTCATGCTACACCAGAGGCGGCCGCATCATCTCTACGTCTTCACGCTCCGTAAGTGTTCACGGCTTGTATGGGAGAGTGTGGAGAATGGTGGCAGATATAACAATACCTGGGTAGGCTTTCAGGAGAAAACGTCCTAGCTCTGAGGTCACAGACACACCCAGACAGGGAAGAGGACTCAGTTTACCAAATCAGCGAAACACACCCAGATATCTGGTGGCTGCGCCCAGCTTTGGAGTAAAGTCTGAAGAGTGGAGCAGGTCTGAAAATGGGCTTCTTCGGAGTCAGGCCAACCTGGGCTCAAATCCTCCTTCAGAAACATGCTAGCTGAGGGGCAGCTTACTTACCCGTTTGGCTGTATAGAATTATAAATGGGAGAACGGTAACTCCTCATTGCAGGACGAGTTTGGATTCAGTGAAGAGATGCAAAGTGCGTATTAGCACATAGTGGGGTGTGCAGTGAATGTTAGCCTCCATTCTTAACTGTCAGCAGAACCACATGATGAAACCAAGTCCCTAAATGTCTACATGGAGGGGGAAAGCTTCAGATGGTGCACTGGGGTTTACTCCGTGTGGATTATAGAACTGTTTGGGGGAAAGGTAGATCAGAGACAATGTTAGGCTAACCTTTGGAAGGTTTCTTGGAGGAGGGGCCTTTGTGGTGCTGAAATAGAGAAGTGTGTGGGGTGGGGCAGAGCCAGGAGGGCACTCAGGGCATTTGGAATGATTCGGTCAAGACTTGGAGGGGTGTCATAGGAAGTGACAGTGAGGCAGTAGGGAACCTGAGGAAGAAGCAGCCTTCGTAGACTGCTCAGGGGTGACTGAGGCGTGGGTAGGGCCGTGGGAAGCTGGGGTATCTGTCCCTGACCTCTCCCTCCTGGCCCTTGCAGGTGATGCTGCATTACCGCTCAGACCTTCTCCAGATGATTGACACGCTGGTCTTCTCTAGCCTCCTGCTTTTTGGCTTTGCGGAGCAGAAACAGCTCCTGGAGGTGGAGCTGTACCCGGAATACAGAGAGAACTCGGTAAGGGGGGTGAAGGAGGACCAGGAGACGGCCCTCCCAATAAGCCCAGACTTCTGCCTGATCAACCTCTGGGCCAGTCCGGAGGGGCAGCAACAGACAGGCGAAGCGGGCCTCAGATTGGCAGGAGCAGGATCCCGGCCTGACACGGCTCCCACCCTCCACCCCGGCCCCCGCAGTATGTGCCCACCACCGGAGTGATTATCGAGGTCCACAGCAAGCGCATCCAGCTGTACGGAGCCTACCTGCGCATCCATGCCCACTTCTCTGGGCTCAGGTGAGCAACCTCTGAAGTGGGCTTTGGCAGCTCTCATGGGGCACCGGCAGGTGAAGAGAGTCCCAAGCAGAGGTTTTATCAGGGCCACAGGGGCACATCGGCCCATCATGCCCCAGGGAAGCTGCTTTTCTTTTTTGAGGTTACGTTGGCTTACCACATCATGTAAGTTCTAGTGTACAGCATTACTATTCGACATCTGTACACACTGCAGCCTGCTCACCACCAAGTCGGTTTTCCACCCATCACTGGACAGTTGACCCTCTCTACTCCCATTTTGCCCGCCCTCCACCCCCCCTTCCCTTCAGGTAACCACCACCTGCCTCTGTGAGTCTGCTTAGGTTTTGCTGTGCATTTTTGTTTCCTGGGGAACTTTAAAAAATACTGATGCCCGGTCCCCGCCCCCAGCCAGCTGAACCAGAATTTGTGAGGTCGCTCTGGCCGCAGACTTTGAAAGCGCCCTAGGGAGTGTGGACGAGCAGCCAGAGTTGAGAACTGCTGTCTCACGGAGCAGGCTGCTCTGGTCCCCTAACCGCGACCTTCCTGTCCCTGCTCCCTGCCGCAGGTACCTGCTGTACAACTTTCCCATGACCTGCGCCTTCGTGGGGGTTGCCAGCAACTTCACCTTCCTGACTGTCATCGTGCTCTTCAGCTACATGCAGTGGGTGTGGGGAGGCATCTGGCCCCGACACCGCTTCGCTTTGCAGGTCGCCAAGGACCCCCTTCCTCTCCCCTTCATGATCCTTCTCTGACTGGGGAACGGGCCAGGGCGTGTTGGGGGCTCAGGCGTCGGGCCCCGATCACTGGGGGCGGGGGGCAGTCAGTCCTTGCTGCTCAGTGGTTTCTCCTCCACAGGTAAACGTCCGAAAAAGAGAGCGAGAACGTTCCCGAAAGGACGTCCAGGGAAGCCTCCCTGCCCATCAGCCAGGTAAAAGTGATGGATAGGAGCTGGGGGCAGAGGGGGCTCCTGCACCAGCCAGTAAGCTGAGGGGCAGAGGAAAGGCACAGCCTCCCTAGCCCTGCCCTGCCCTCCACCCCAAGGCCAGGAGGAGCCATCCCAGCCAGCAGACGTGACGGAGGGTGGTGAGAGCCCTGAAGATCCCTCCGGGACAGGTATGGTGCCTCTGCCACCCCTCCCTCCCCACCCCTCAGCCTCCTCCAGGCTGACCCTGCATCCCCCCATGGTTGGTTGCAGAGGGCCAGCTGTCTGAGGAGGAGAAACCAGATCAGCAGCCCCTGAGTGGAGAGGAAGAGCTGGAGCCAGAGGCCAGTGATGGTGAGGGGGCCCCACCCTGTGGGGACCTGGGGAGGGTGGGGTGGCCTGCGATGGGGAGGAGGCCACGTGGGCTGGGGAGGAGGCCGCGTGGGCTGGGGAGGGGCCTCGGTTGCCAGTTTCCCACTTGGGAGTTTGGTTTTCCCTCTCCTGGCCCAGGTTCCGGCTCCTGGGAAGACGCAGCCCTGCTGACTGAGGCCAACCTGCCGGCTGCTGGCCCTGCCCTGGCCCCGGAGACTCTGGGCAGCTCTGAACCCCCCGTGGGCTCTCTGCGGCAGCACCCTACCTGCTCGAGTTCCTAAAGAGAACAGGGCAGAGTCCTGGTCTGCTCTGCAGACTTTACCCCCAAGGTGAACACAGCCACCACACGTCAGGGTGGTGATTTGGTAAACTGACTGCTCGTCTGTCTCCTGATGTGGTGTGATATGTCCGCGGTCTCGGCCCTTTCCCACCTGCCCCTTTCCTCCTTCCTTTTCCTGTGATTCCCCCAATAAACTATATTCTTGCCAGGCGCTTCCGACCCTGTGCAGTGGATTCAGGGCCGTTTGAAAACCCGGTGCTCCCCGGCCTCCCCCACCCCTGATTGGAGGAGGTGGTCCTGTCGGGCTACACGTGGGGAAGGCCCCCAGCCCCTGCACAGGCTTAGCCATGGCTGCTTCCCCTCATAAGCCGAGGAAGTGCTAGGAGGGAAACCTGCCACAGGACTCCTCTCTGGGGAAGGTGACAGGGTAGGGCAGTCCGAGAACTGGGCTGCATCCCTCCGGCCTCTGCACCCCTCCCCTTCTCTGTCCATTGGGAGGCAGAAGACAGGAAGTGACCGTCATGCACGTGGTGTGATTTCTACCCCAAAGGGCATTTTGTAGCCCCCGCCCATGCTGTGCACAGCTGTTCTCACCTCCCATAGCAGCCAGGTGGCCCCTCCCTTGTGTTCCCCCTTCACCCCTTCACATGACTTCAGCCTCCGGATTCTCTCCGCTCCTGGCTGCTCTCCACATTCCAGTCCCCTGTCAGAACCCAGGCATCCCGGCCTCCGGCTGCAACCGCCACTCGTGGCTTCCCCCACCCCGGCCCCCGTGACTCAGGCCCTCTGAGGGGACCAGCCCTCTTCTCGGCACTCAGCAGGAGCGGGGCAGGGGAGGGGGGCTAGGTGGTGACATCACCGTTGAGGATTATAAAAGCTTCCAGTCAAAACAGAATTGAAATTGAAGACACAAATCCTGTTCGTGCCGCCCGAGTTCCTGGGGACCCCTTGGCCTGATACCGACAGACGTGGGCTCGCAGATTCCCGCTGCGTCAAGGCCGACGCACTGGTGAGGAGCTGCGGCGGGCAGCAGTGGGCGGCGGGACGGGGAACAGGCAGGGACCACGACTCCTGGGCCAAGTCGGGCGGGAGGTCCTCATTTCCCCGCTTCTGCTCCACCTTTCTTTCCCACCTCATTTCGAGGGGCTTGCACGTGTCCTTGACTGATACTTGTTTTACTCAGGTCTTTTCTGAGTGGCAGCTCGGAATTACTCCACCTTCCCCAGGCTGAGTAAATCGTTCCCTCTTCTCCCCCCCCAGTGCTTTGTTCAGTCAGTCATGACCTGTTTCTCATACTCTGTACACAGCTGGTCACACATCTGTCTCCTATCTGGACTGTATTTTACTCTCTCTTTGCCTAAAACCAAGCACATCGGCTATTCAGAAATTGGTTGACAAATGACTGTATCTCATTCCTTCCTCTTTCCTGTTGTTCTCTGGGTTCCCAGTGGTCTTGCCTTGTCCTCAGGGGTCTTGTTGAGATAGGGGGCCTGGAAGGCCTGGGAGCTGAGCAGCCTCTACTGACCCACCCTCCTCCCCTTCCAGACTCCATGCTGGGCTCTCCCTGCCTTTTGTGGCTCCTGGCTGTTACCTTCTCCTTGGTTCCCAGAGCGCATCCCTTGGCCCCTGAAGACACTGAAGAAGAGGAGGAAGATGAGACACCTTTGCCAGTTGGCCCCTGTGACTATGACCGCTGCCGCCACTTGCAGGTGCCCTGCAAGGAGCTGCAGAGGGCCAGCCCGACCCCCTGCCTGTGCCCCGGGCTCTCCAGCGCTGCCCAGCCGCCGGCCCCGCCGCGCCTGGGAGAAGTGCGCGTGGTGGCCGAGGACAGCAGTGCGGTAGTGCACTGGTGTGCCCCCTCTTCCCCGGTCCACCAGTACTGGCTGCTGCTTTGGGAGGGCCGCGGGTCTCCCAAGAAGAGCGCCCCCCTCAACTCTACAGTCCGCCAAGCGGAACTGAAGGGAATGAAGGCCGGGGGCTCTTACGTTGTTTGCGTGGTGGCCGCTAATGCGGCCGGAGAAAGCAGCGTGCCCGAGCTGGGTGGCGAGGGCCCCGAGGGCCCCGGCGTCCCTGCCTTCGGGCCGTGCGGCCGGCTGACCATGCCCCCGCGACCCCTCACCCTGATCCATGCGGCTGTGGGGGTGGGCGCGGCGCTGGTGCTGCTGAGCTGTGGCGCCCTGGTCTGGCACTTCTACCTGCGCCAACGCTGTGGCTGTCCCCGCCGTGCTCGGCCCGCCGCGGGGCTCTGAAGCAGCCCGCGGGCATCTCGGCCACGCGGAGCCCCCACCCGCCACCCGGTTAGCTCAGCCCAGGCTCCCGGAGGAGGTGCGGGCTCCAGCGTCTAGCTCTGCCTGAGAGTTCCAGCAGGTCCCAGACTGTCCCTCTGGTCCTGGCTGAGGTTAGGGAAAGAGTAGAAAGGGTTGGCAAAGTTTTTCTTAAAGAACCACATAGTAAATAATTTCTGCTTTTGCAGTCCCAGAGGATAAAATTGAAGATGTTATGTAGGTACTTATATAACTCTGTAACCACTTATGAAATGTAAAAGCCATTCTTAGCTCATGGGCCTTACAAATCAGGCCTGGGCCAGATTTGGCCGGTTGGCTGTAGTTAGCAACCTCTGCCATACACCCACACAAGGGCTCTTCTGCCACTATGGGTGGCTTCAGGGGGACTTTGAGAATAAGCTGCTGCAGGATAGGAGTTTGGAGCCAGAGAGGGTTCCTCCTGCTTTTTGTTTAGATATGGAGGGTGGGCACACCTGACTCTGACTCCACCTGTGTCTGAGGTGGGTGGAAATAAATGACTGACATGGGGTAGAGCAAAGGGGGACAGCCCAAGCTGCTGTCTGGGACAAGCTTGCATTTTTGCAGTTAATAATAATAATAATAATACAATAATACCAAGGGATTCCCCCCATGCCTTTATTGTGTACCCACTGCAACAACATTAAAGGAAGCATAAAAGGAAAACATTTCATTTTCATGATCCTTTTCACCTCCCTGTCCACACACGTACTTTTTAGAGTACTATACATAAATTTGAATTTATTTATTTATTTTTTTGTTTTGTTTTGTTTTTTTTGCTTTTTGGTATGTGGGTAGCTCCCTGGCTGGGAATCGAACCCAGGCTGCAGCGCTGACAGCGCCAACGCTGAAGCCTTAAGCCACTACACCATCAGGGAACTCCTATTTATTTATTTTTAATTCATTTTTATTGATAGAATTTTTGGGGTGACATCTGTTAGCAAGAATTACATAGGTTTCAGGCATACAATTCCACAGTGCATTGTCAACTTGTTGTATAATAATTTCCCCACCTATTGTGAGTTCTCCTTCCATCACCCTATATCTAGCTTCCCCTCCCTCCTCTCCCACCCTGTTTAATTTTTAAATGAACTGGATGTAGAAAAGTCTAAGTTGCTGCAGAGTATAGTCCTCACTTTTACTGGTCTTAGGACTTTTTTTTTAAATTATAAAAGTAACACTTATACAAGTTTCATGTAATACCAAGGAATATAAAGTGGAAGTTCTCCTCCTCAAGAGGTAGTTGCCTAGCAGAGCAGATCTTTCTCTTTGCAATGCAAATAGTTTATTTTTTTTACTTGGTATCTTATGGACAATGTTCCTTGTAATTAGTCTCCTTAGTTATGTTAAAGGCTGCATAACTTTCCATTGCTTCTTAACTGACAAAGGCCATTGCTCTTTTTGGGAACATTTAAGTTGTCTCCAGTGTTTGTTATGGACATCCTTCTTCACGTATCCTCATGTTTCTGTATTTCTATAGGGTATTTACCTGGAATTAGGTCAAAGAGGCCGTGCTGTACAATGTAATCATTCTTTTCTTAGACTTCTAGAACACATTTAGAATACATTTGTTATCTAGAATACACTTATCACACTGCAGTGAATACTTTGTGCCTTTTTTATTTGCTTTCTGTATCCTCAGCATTTACTCATTTACAAAGAATGAGGACCTATTATCTTATTATTAAAGACATGTTTTACGTGCATTCTCACATCACTACAGTCATTCCCAGAGATGGTCTCACCTTTTCACAGATGAGAAATTTGAGGTTCTAAATGGTATGAAGCTACAAGTAAGGAGTTGAGTTAGGATTTGGGCCCAAGTTTCCCAATTCCAAAGCCGATGCTCTTCTCTCCCCAACGGAGAAGCAACATTTCACGGTGGTTTAGTGAACGCACACTGTATTCACTAAATTCATTAGGGTTTGAATCCTAGCCCTGCTAATTACCACCTTTGTGACCCTAGGTAAATTATCTCATCTTTCTATGTCTGTTTCCTGTGACTAATAATAGCACCTATATCACATGGATTGTTGTTGTAAGTAAGCAATAATCATCTAAAAGTCTCTGGTGCATACATCATCAATATCAGTAACTTACTGTCATTCTGCCTCCTGTTAAAGATTGAAAGTGAACTTCAGGAGTTCCCTCGTGGTGTAGTGGCTAGGCTTCAGCGCTCTCAACACTGCGGCCTGGGTTGGATTCCCAGCCAGGGAGCTACCCCTCCCCTCAAAAAAAAAGAAAGTGAAATTCACCTTTAGGGATCTGAAAGACCATGTATCTGTGGAGGACTAAGTAATCAACAAGGACTACAGAGCAGGTGGATACTTACTGGGGTAAATACTAGACCTGGCGGTCAAAGTAGGCTTCCCTTAGAAAGCAAACCCCGAGTCCAGTCGAAAAATTGAGAATTAACCAAGCCTGCCAACGAGGCAGGACATCCCAGGCAGAGGGACTGGTAAGTGCAAAGGCCCAGGGGAGGGAGAGGACCTCTTTTGCAATAAGCACGTTACCCATAAATGGTGGGAAATGAAACTGCGCATTAACTACCAACATAATAGTTACACTATAGTCTTGCCAATCACTTGAGGTAGGTGTTATTGTTATCCTCACTTTACAGATGGGGTTCTAAGAAACAAAGGGGCAAGAGAAAGCCAAACTACCAGCATCATTTAAATTTCCTAAGTGACGGGTGTCATGGAGAAGTTTTAAGCAGGGAGGTGATGACAGGATGAGATACTGTTTTGTTTTGTTTTTAACGTGGGTAGCTCCCTGGCTGGGAATCGAACCCAGGTCGCAGCGTTGACAGCGCTGAACCCTTAGCCACTACACCACCAGGGAACTCCCGAGATACTGTGTTTTGCAAAGATCCCTTCATGCACATTTCAAAGGCTCCCGATAAACAGTGCCAAATAACTTTCCAACTGGTTGCGCTAAGGGATCATATCGACAACTGGCTTCGCTGGGCCATGGCTTTCAGGGCCTCACCGCCCTTCCTCCCCTCGCCCTCCTACCACCAGGCGCCCTGACTTGGGAGACGCCCACGAGCTGCCTGGCCTTACCGCGCCTTTCTGCCCTGTGTTTTCTGGCCCACGGCGGTATCCGTCCACTTCCGCCTACACGTGACCCAAACAGACCCAGGCACTTCCGCTTCCCCTCCGCTTTCTTCTTGTCGGTGTCCGCGGCCGGTTCAGAGCCGGTGAGTGATCGAGCGCCGAGCCAAGGCCTGTGGGGGGCGGGGTTGCGCACGGGCTGGTGGCGCCCCGCACTCACCCCCTCTGCCCTCCTCGTCTCCCCAGGTCCCCGCGGAAGCGGCGTTGGCGGCGTTATGGCGGAGCTGACGGCTCTGGAGAGTCTCATCGAGATGGGCTTCCCCAGGGGACGCGCGTAAGGGAGCCCCCCCAAATCCCGGCTTGCGGGCTCACGGACGTGTCCGGGCTTATCCCTCAGCCTGGCCTCAGGCTCTACGCCCCAGCCTGACCGTCATCATGGCTCGTGGGCGCTATTCACGGTGTTTCTGCCCCCAGGGAGAAGGCTCTGGCCCTCACAGGGAACCAGGGCATCGAGGCTGCGATGGACTGGTGAGCGCTCACACCGGGTGGCAGGGGAGTGGGGATTGCTGGAAGGGGCAGCCTCAATGTTAACCTCCGCCTGACATTCTCTGCTAGGTTGATGGAGCACGAAGACGACCCCGATGTCGACGAGCCGCTAGCAGCCCCCGTTGGACATACTCTCGGACGGGAACCCACCCCCTCCGAGCAAGGTGGCCCTGAAGGTCTGACTGAGGGACACTGTGATTATTCAGGAGGGCCCGAGAAGGGTGAACGGGGATTAATACTGACTGCTCGTTTGTAGGACCTGGGTCTGCTGCGGGAGAAGGCAAACCCACTTTGAGTGAAGAGGAAAGACAGGAACAGACTAAGAGGTATACATATAGTAAGGAACAATCTCGCATTTTTGAGGGTCACCTTCGATCTCTCCCTAGTACACACTCTGATCAAAGAAACTCAAACTTTTCATTCCCTCCCCTCTTTCTTGGCATTTTCTTTTTGTTTCTTTCGTCTGTCTTGAGACACATGTTACCAGATTTTGCTTTTGGAGTCCCTTGTTATAAACTCACCTTCCCAATCTGTGTCCATTTCTCTTGAGATCTTTCCTTTCTGCAACGCAGGATGTTGGAGCTGGTGGCCCAGAAGCAGCGGGAGCGTGAAGAAAGAGAGGAGCGCGAGGCACTGGAACGGGAGCGGCAGCGCAGGAGACAAGGGCAGGAGTTGTCAGCTGCACGACAGCGGCTCCAGGAGGATGAGATGCGCCGCGCTGCTGAGGAACGGAGGAGGGAAAAGGCTGAAGAGTTAGCAGCCAGGTCTGGGTGCCAGGGATGTTGGGTAAGCAATGAAAAAGGAATCAGTATTTGCTTTGTCAACACCTGACCTGTTTTTTTCTGTCTGCATTCCAGACAAAGAGTCCGAGAAAAGATCGAGAGGGACAAAGCAGAGAGAGCCAAGAAGGTAGGTGACTGCAAAGACACTAAGGGTCATTAAGTAGGTGACTGGTAAATCCCCTTTTCTGTTTCAGAGGGGGAAGGATGGGCTTACAGAATGAGGGCAAGCACCTGATTGTTTTACTCTGTCCTCCAGTATGGTGGTAGCGTGGCTTCTCAGCCATCCCCACCAGCAACAGAGCCAGGTCCTGTTCCCTCCTCTCCCAGCCAGGAGCCTCCCACCAAGCGAGAGTACGACCAGTGTCGCATACAGGTACGGATTCTGATTCTCGTCTTGCTCCTGGGACCTCTCTGTTGACCTGTAAGGCACCTAGCCCAGAGCTTTTTTCTGTTGACCTGTAAGGCACCTAGCCCAGAGCTTTTTTCAGTTAGGTTTCCTATGCCAAACCTCTCCCTTCTTTGTAAATGACTTTTGAAATCCTACCTCTTCTACGCTTAGCAGAGAGGTCACATTTCACTTACCCTGTCTTATTTAAATCCATACCTCCCTCATCCTCAGCAGTTACCTCTTGTTCATGTTCTCATTTGGTTCATTACACAGCTGTTTCCAAAGCTAACATTGATGTAGTATTTACTCACATACGGGGGACCCCCAAAAAACGGAATTATCTTCTGGAGGGCAGGCCCCTTCAGTACAGGCTTTCCTCACTACATGTTTTAGTAACCCTTCTGCATCGTGTACCAGCTTACATCATTGTGAGAGGCTGCGTTCAGCTTCAGTGAATTTTTTTGGAGACTCTTTCCAACACATTTGCCCATTTCATGATAGGTGATTTATGTGTACATGTGGCATGATAGTACACCTGCCCACACTGTCTTGAATGTTCAGCAGTTGTTTTGTTTTGTTTTTGGTTTTGTTTTGGTGATTCCCTGGCTGGGAATCGAACTCAGACCACAGTGTTGAGAGCGCCGAAGCCTAGCCACTATACCATCGGGGAACCCCAGCAGTTTTTGATCAAAAATGGCATGGGCCCAGTGTCCCAACCTCCCTACTCACCTGCTTTTGCTCCAAGGGACATTTTTCATTTCCCTGGATGAAAAAAGTCCTCAAAAAAGGGGAAACCCTTTTGCTGATGTGGGTAAACCAAAAACTGGCAGAAGCACGAAAAGGCATCAAAATCGACAAGTTCAAAAATTGTTTTGAGCAGTGGAAAAAGCATCTCAGTAAGTGTATTGCACCAAATGGAGAGCACTTTGAAGGTGGCTGACGTTTAAACATGTAAGAATAAATACACAATATTTTTACCAATAAATCTGGGTTTCTGTGTAATCTTGTCCTTGTCTTTCATAAATTGTAAGGGGGCAGGGAGTCTCTCTTCGGTGCTTTAGTACATCAGACTGAACCCATTTCCCTTTGCCCCTGAAAATACATGCTGGCAGCTGCGATGTTTACCCTGAGATAACTGTGGATTATAGGCCTAATGGTAGCCCCAAAGTTCCGTGTTTTGAAATTTACCACACAAAAAATAATACTGATCATCATATACATTTCTGTTATATCAGGATTAGAAACAAGTTCTGTTTAGAAATAACTCTTAGGAACAGTTTTTATATTTCATTTTCATATTAAAAACCCTATTTATGTCAAATTAAATGAATGTGGCAGCAAACTGCACTTTTTTTTTTCTAAATGGGAAAAAGATTAAACAGTAGTTACACTGTTCACTCTGAGAGGAAGGAGGAACCAGCTTTGCTCTTCTCTTCCTTACTCGGGTATGTCACTCAGTTTTGACATTCACCATACTGTCTCTCTAGGTCAGGCTGCCAGATGGGACATCACTGACCCAGACGTTCCGGGCACGGGAGCAGCTGGCGGCTGTGAGGCTCTACGTGGAGCTCCACCGTGGGGAGGAGCCTGGAGGGGAGCAGGACCCTGTGCAGTTGCTCAGTGGTTTCCCCCGGCGGGCCTTCTCAGAGGCTGACATGGAGCGGCCTCTGCAGGAGCTGGGTATGACATGTGGGACCTGAACCAGGACTTGCGGGGAAGGTAGGGGAGAGCATTCCTGAGATAGGAAAGGCTACAAGAGAAGGGACTTTGTGGTAATGATGTGAAACCAGCAATTTAGAGGGCAAAAAGCAAGTTATCTGTGGTTCAAGCCTGTTTTCTTCATCTCCAGGACTTGTGCCTTCTGCTGTCCTCATTGTGGCCAAGAAATGTCCCAGCTGAGGCCTTTATCCCACCATCATTCTCTAACTTCTTCATCTTTGATAAAGCACTGACATCTTCCTAATAAATAGACCCTCTGAGTTCTCTATGTGCCCGACTCCTTCCTGAATGCCTTGGAGGGACAATACTGAGGCAGAGAAGAATCAGAAGGGAAGGCTTCTACAGTAGATCCTACTCCACATCTTACAATCCTGACAGAAGGACTTGTCTCTTATCTCTGGGTCTGACTGGTTTGCTGAAAAGGTTGGGGGTAGGGGGAGGGTAGCACCTTTTGCTCCTGTGCCTAAGGTGGTGCATAAATCTGAAATTTTTTTGTGTGTGTATTGGGGGAGGTGGTTCCTGAAATTGTTTTTTTTTTTTTTCTTTTTGGTATGTGGGTAGCTCCCTGGCTGGGAATCGAACCCAGGCTGCAGCGCTGACAGCGCCAACGCTGAAGCCTTAAGCCACTACACCATCAGGGAACTCCCCTGAAATTCTTATTAGCTGTGTGCCTTGACCTCTTTAAGCCTAGTTTCCTTCTTTAGTAAAATAGAGATAGTAGTAACCGTTAATTGGGGTTTTGTGGGAGTTACATAATGCCAATATAAGGTGCTTTAGCACAGTGCTCAGCCCCCAGTCAGTCCCCAGCAATAACTAGCTACGAAACGGGTAATTTTTCATGTGGCCATTCCCAAATGTTGAGGAACATTAGTGACCTTCACAATTGCATCTCTTCTATACTAAGAAGTATCAAATACTTAATATGTACCACAGTTTTAAATGCTTCATGTGTGTTAACTGAGATATGAAGGCACTATTACCTAGTGTAGGAACAATTATCCCATTTTAGAGACAGGAAAACCAAAAACACATGACTTGCCCAAACTGATACGGTAGCAGGTAGTAGATCCTGGACACATACCTAGGGAGCCACACTAGGACTCCGGCTCTGCACTGCCAAGCGCCTTCATCAGAGCTCCAGTCACTGCTATCACCTCACCCTAGTGCTCCCTCAAACAGTACTGACTTCCCTCTCATTCCTGGACAAGGAAAGAGCCACAGTTTAAAGGTCACATGTGACAAACGCATTCAGGTTATGACTTCATCCAGCAGCTGCAAATGGCACCAATGCACATACCTGGGTTTACACCTCTAGCTAAATGTATTTAATCAAAGCGGCCTTTTTTCTGTTACAATGTTGTTGTGAACCACAGATATAAAATAGAAGGGGAGCCAAGCAAGAGCCTTGGCTGTGGGGCTGCAACCCTGCTGGCAGCTTTATTTCACCGCTTCCTGGCATGTCCTGTAACTGGACGAAGATTGAAAACTACAGTGAAAACCTTGGTGGGGAGAAAATTCACTACACTTACCGAGAGGCTACTCTGTGCCAAGAACTGCACTTTACGTTTCTAAATTAATCTTAAGGCAGTTCTTAAGACAATGATCACCTTTTACAGAACAGGGTGGAAGCTCAGAGAGGTTCTGTAACATGCTAGAGTCGAATCAAGGTCCGACTCAATGCACCCTCCTTTCACTACTAGCAAGTGGGCCTCCAAAGGTTAAATAATGGCCACAGAAGGTATCTGGCACAAGTTAAGTGCCAGAAGCCCCTCTCCAACCTCACTCCAAGGACAGGAACCCGTGTCCTCTATGGGCATCTACTACTACAAGATTTTCCAGGGTAGTTGCATGCTTATCCCCAAAAGCACGCTCAAACAGACCACATAACCTGACCTGTGTTTTGAAAACGTGATCGTTTGTGCCCATTGGGCTTCTGCCTCACATTGGGAGTGGGGCTGGCAGGAGTCATAGTCATTCTCGTCCACTGTACCAACTCCAGAACACGAGGCATTTATAGGCGTCAGACCGCAGGGGTCACTATCTGGATGGAGGAACGTGATTTATTGGTTCCTTCAGTTCACCACATCCGATCGACCCGTCCCGCGATATGGACGTCAAAGCATCATCAGTGCAGAGTTTGCAGGGAAAGTGCTCACTCAGCGGCAGCTCCCTGGGCCGATTGTCCGCCAGGCCCGTGCAAGAGAAAGGCCGACTGCCCGCCACACCCCTGCAAGAGAAGGGCCACCTCGGACTGATGCTGATGCGTCGTAGCGGAGGTTCCAAGGCCCACTGAGGCAGGTTCCGCCTCACGCTGACCTCCCGCCGCCGCTGCCTCCCATCCAGTTCTTCCTCCAGGCCACGTTCTCCTGCGTGGCTGCTGCCTCCTTAAGAGTGGCCAGCACTAACTGTTTGTTCCTGGCGGTCTCTTCCACGCTCCGCGGGTCCTGCCCTGGCATCTCCTGTGGGAAGGAAGAGAGGTTCGCAGTCTGAGTCTCCAACCCGGGGCTCTCTGCCAGCCCGCTCACCCACCTCAGACTCCAAATTGCTCCCACCTTCAGCATCGCCTGAATCCGCTCCTCTCCTGGGGTCACGAGAACAAAGAGCGCGGAGCCCACGCCAGCCCCCACACCCAGCACGACGCCCACGACCAGCGCTTTGCGAAAAGGCCCCATGGCCCACCGCGCGACCAGCGAGGAGCCCTCAGCGGTCTTCCACAGCCTAGAAAGGCAGCCCCGGCGTCTCACCGCCCCTTGCGTAGGTTAGAGCGACCCACAGAGGACACCATAGAGAAAGGACGGGCTAGAGAGGGCCTGATCTGCGAAATCTTTAGAATCTAGAGCGCCGGTGTTTTAGGATTAGATTTGGCTGAGTCGGTTGAGCGTGTCAAGAAAATGTTAACGTAAAAAAGAAAAAAAAAAAAAAAGGGAAGTGTTGGCTCCGAGGGCCAAGCGTAGGGAACATTATCAGAAAATTTGGAGTGTATTTGCTAAGCGGAGAGTGCGTGTCTTTACAGCTGTGGGTTTGACAGCTAACAGCCCAGTTCTGAAATTGCCTGATCAATGGAGGGCCAGGACTGTGCTGTGTGGTTTCCTACAATAACTTGTGCTTTTTCAATACACATCCAGTTACTTAGGCACATCAGTCTATTTACCCACTTCAATCTCGTCAACTCCTGAACAAAACCTCAAAGCTAAGTGTACTGGGTGGGGGAAAAGGGTATATTTATATTTTTTCCTATATTGTACTTGTTACTAAACTTTAAAAAGTAAACTTGTTAGATTTCTCATCAAAATCATGGAAGCATGAAAACTGTAACATACTGAATTAATAGTTTGGGGAAGAGGAGTTCCCTGATGGTGTAGTGGCTTAAGGCTTTGTCGCTGGCGCTGTCAATGCTGCAGCCTGGGTTTGATTCCCAGCCAGGGAACTGCCCACATACCAAAAAAAAAAAAAAAAGTTTGGGGAAGAAAACACCTATTAGTTGTATGACTCTGGACAAGTCATTTTAAGTTGTTGGTGCCCTGGTTTCTGCATCAGAAAATGGGGCTGGCTATTAACAGTATCTATTTCATACTTTTAGGATAATTAAATGAATTTATATGTAGAGCATTTAGAACAGTTTCTGGCAAATAGTAAACACCATATAAATATTCATTAAATAAGATACAAAGCAACATGTCAACTTGGGAGACCTAGTAAGCAAGGAATCAGAAAGTTCCAAGCTTGTTGTTATCAAGGCTCTTTACTCACAGGGCTTTAATCCAGATGCCCTTGTTCATATCCCTCCTGCCTTACCCAGTATCACTAGGGAGTGAGAAATAAAACTCTTATTCCTTCTTGGGATTTCTCCCTCTCCTGGAAGGCCCATAATCTCTTAGCATGTCACCCTTCTCTCTTCAGAAGTGATTAAGGGGCCAGGCTCCAAAGAAGATTAGAGGGGCAGTCTGTGGGGTGCACTGGGCAGGGGTTCAGAACTCTGAGTTCGTTCACTCACCCTGCACTCTAAGAACGAGCACCCATGGAACTTGTGCCAGGGAGCAGCGAGGATGGGCCTTGGCCTAGAGGTAGTCCAGGCTCCTCTCAGCATCCAGAAAGTCCTGGAATGACTAACCCTCTTTGGAAGGACAGAGAAGTTGACAGGGTTGAAGGTCACCAAGATGTTCAGGTTAGCACTTTTCCCACCCTGTGTCATGCTGCTGGCTCATCTTCCAGTTTGGCCCAAGCCCCCCTGCTATCGCCATGCAGGTTGTCTCTCAAAAGACCCGTCCACCCTCCATTGTGGTAGAATCCTCTGAGGTAAGTGAAGAGAGTGGGGAGCTCCGGTGGCCACATGAGGAGCTGCTGTCGCTCACTGATGATGAGGAAGAGGAGGGCGAAGTCTTCTTCCAGGAGCAAAGTGAAGAGCCAGGTGAGGGAGGTGGATTGTTCAATAGGGCCCTTGTGACCTGGATGTTGTGGGGAGGACCAAGATGGAGAACTCACTTGTATCCCCTCCATTAAGCAGTGCCAGGCACATAGTAGATGTTCAGTAAACATAGTGAAGAAAAATGTTGAGGTGCAAGAGAAAAGTCAAGGTGGTTGGCATAGTTGATGAATTTTAGAGGGCAGTTCTGATGTTAGATGGGTCATGCCTTTCAGTATGTATTTTTAATGTTTTTAAATATATATTGTTGTGACAGGGAAAAAGATAATAAAATTAGCCCAAAGCCAACTACCCAAATAGTTAACATTTGGTATGTCTTCTCTTCTAGACTTTTCCCCATGCCTGTATACTGTTATAGAAACTTTGGCGGGGGTGGGGGGGAGTGGGAGGATTTACTATATGTCAGACACTATGCTAAGCACTTTTTTACCTCATGATTTTCAGAACCCAATGAGGGATATACTTTTTCCCTAATGAGGGAACTGAGGCTGTGAAATTAGGATCTTCATTAAAATTGCTGTATTATTTTTTATAAGTAAAAAATTACAAATTCGTGGTTTGGTTTGGTTTTAATAAAAGGTAAAATATTTATTTGATGTAAAGTGAAACAAGTATCACAAATGTCTTTTGTTATCGGAACTATTTTGCACCGTGAAACAAAAGTATCACAAATTTGTCTTTTGTTATCGGAACTATTTTTCACCGTTAATGGGCTAACCCCTCTCCCGCCCCCCAGGCTGGACTTGGAGCCCACTGGACCCCAGATCTCCTTTAAGAAACTTTAACCCAGAACTGAGCTGGGGACAGGAACAGGTACAGCAAGATGCCTCTTGGATCCCTGAGGACAGAGAGTGTCAGGAAGCCCCCAGTCCCTGTCCTCTCTGGGACCCAGCAACAGGTTTCCGTGTCTGCAGAAGCCGCTTTGTGGAATACTCCCATTTCCTGCCTCCCAGCTTTGAAGGTAAGTGGTGTTTGTTTTGTTCTCCCTGGAACATTTATGGAGGGAGCCCTTTTACCCATCCTTTCAAAATCTTCCTCTTTTACAGGTGAGAATAAGGCGTAGAGGTTAGGCCCCTGGCCCCTGCCAAGTGTTTCACCTATCACTGTATGTAATTCCTGTAACACAGGATGTTATTATTCCTCCTTTGCTGATGAGTAAACTGGGGCACAGGAAGTCAATGCTATGTGCACCCAGCTCATGCAGCCATTTTGCAAAGGCAACATTCTTTCCACCTCTTCTCACCCAATAGAAACACTAAAAGTCTTTAATGAAAGCGTTGAACCAAGTAAGCAAAGTAGGTGATGCCCCTGAAAGGGCCGAGCTCCTGCACAGTCACAGTCCAGCCTTGGGATCCCTGCTCCAAGCAGGGCAGCCGCATATCAGGGTCCTCATCTGAAAACTGAATTAAGGTCCCCTGGGGGCTCAGGACCCTCAGGCATTCTGACAGCAGCTGGTAAGCCCCAGGCAGACCACCCCGGACAACAGCATCCCAGGTGCCTTTGTCCAGTACTAGCTGGAAGGAGCCTGAGGAAGCCACAGGCTCCAGGTTCTGGACATCAGCCTGCATGAAGTGGAGGCGGGAGGCAGGGTGCCCAGGGCACAGGGGTGCTTGGCCTTGGCCACCTTGCAGGAGGCTGTTCATGTGGGCCACAGCCACAGGAGAGAAGTCCAGACCTAGCACATCCACGGGGTGTGGGCACTTGGTGTAAAGGCCTGTACACAGGCTTGAGGTCCCGCAGCCCACATCCAACACCCGCAGTGGACAGGCAGCTCCGGCTCCCTGCAGCAGCGGCAGGAGAAGCCCCTGGGCTTCCTCATACCCAAAGAACCAGTCGAAGGTGGGGCTGTTGCCCACAGGGGGCTGGGCGTGGAGCTTATCCCAGAGGCTGCGGTCTGCCAGGCAGCTACCAGCCAGGGAGCCTATGGATATGAGGGGAAGACGTGTCATCCAGCACCCAGGTTCTATCAAAGGGCTGCAAAAGAGTGTAATGGAACCACAGGTTTGTTTTGTTTTGTTTAACGTGGGTAGTTCCCTGGCTGGAATTTAACCCCGCAGTAGCGTTGACAGCGCTGAAGCCTAGCCACTACACAACCAGGGAACTCCCTCCACAAGTTTTAAGAGACACAATTTCAGGGACTAGACTCCCAGGTCATTAAGAACCCACCTTGTCCTCCCATTCTGTCCATCTTTCCTACCCGCCAAGGCGCGGCGCATCCCAGCAACCAGGGTCGCCACGTGGAGGGTTCGTCGCAGCGCAGCCATCGGAGCTGCAGGCAACGTCGGCCAGAGAACGTTCTGCGCAACGTCGCCCACACTCTGGCAGAAGCCTGAAGTCCAAGGGAAGATTTTCAATATCCGCCTTGCGAATAACACCTACAGCCTCCCTAACTCTGCAGCCTCGGAAAAAAAGAATGCGGAAACACACCTACTTAGGTATGAACGGCCTTTACTGATTGCAAACGGAAGTGGAACCGGGGGAATAGACAGCTGCGGCTTCACAAACCTGAAATCAAAAGAAGAAGGCGTGAGTACCCAGGGGAGGAGACCGTAGAACTTCCGTTCTGCCCTGCTTCTTAGAGTCCTGTGTCCCGGCGCTTGAGGATAGAACCGGCGGACTGGAAGCCGCTGGCACCGAAGACATGACGCCGAGAGGGCCAGAGCCCTTTCCCTCTGCCTCCATACATTACGGAGATCGAGACTGCATGCCCGATCCCCGCCAAGAAGAGGAGGGTTCGCAAGTCCCGCCCCAAACCCCCACCGGGCCGCGTCGGTCGGAAAACAACATCAGCACTTACTCTTTCGTTGCCCTCCGAAAGGAGGGCGAGCGGTGCGATTTCGTTTATATACTACCAGGACTCGCCCCCGAGCTGCGATAGGCTCGTGGAGGCTCAGGGGCGGGTCCTATAAGGACTTCTCGCAGAGCGGAAATACGGACCGGAAGCAAGCAACGCGCTCAGCCATGGGTGCTCCCGGGGGGAAGATCAACCGGCCCCGAACGGTGACTGTCTGGGGTCGCCGACTGTTTCCCAAGGGGCCCCGGAGCCCTTTAATCTCGCCCGAGATGGGATCAATAGGCCAGAGTCTCCGGTGCGGGCGGTACGGGGTCACAGTGCGCGGCCTCCGTCTGATTAGCGTCTTCCTCCCTCACAGGAGCTGAAGAAGAAACTGTTCAAGCGACGACGGGTGTTGAACCGGCAGCGGCGACTGAAGCACCGGGTCGTCGGGGCTGTGATAGACGAAGGGCTGATCACGCGGCACCACCTCAAGAAGCGAGCGTGAGTGCCAAACCCCCTGCCCCTGAGTCCTCCCCACCGAGTCCCGTCCCCTCTCCCCGCCGAGCTCCGTCCAAAGGAGCTGACACCTCTCTGCTTTGGTTGTGCACTCGCGTTTATGCAAGCGAGGAACGTGCCTGCTGTGTTTGTGCCTGAACTCCGTTAGACTCTCCGCTATACCGGTAGCTTACAACCATTCTTTAGGTCTTGGACCCCGCTGAGAATCCTAAGGAGAGCTGTCGACTTTCCCATTTCCTCAAGAAAAAATTGTGCAAACACGTAGATTTTTTTTTTTTTTTTTAAAATGTGGGTAGTTCCTTGGCTGGGAATCGAACCCAGGCCGCAGCGTTGACAGCGCTGAAGCCTTAGCCACTACACCACCAGGGAACATCAACATGTAGGTTTTTGTAAGTAAATTGTGTGTGTGTGTGTGTGTGTGTGTGTGTGTGTTTTGTTTTCTTTTTCTTTTTAAATTTTTTTTTTTGTTTTTGTAAGTAAATTTTAAAGCGGACACAGAAGTGTCCATACTCCTGGATAAGTTTTGGCAGAGGCACATGGAGTTTTGCATAAAAGTTTCCAGGCTCCCTGAGTCTTGAGGAAGAGTTTCCACCCCATCCTTTCATTGACATCTTCATTATCAATGTACCATATTTTGTCCTGTATAATGCGCAATTTTGGGGCCCAAATTTGTGAGGGGAAAAATAAGGATGTGCATTATATATGGGTAGTACTAATTACATATCTAGTTAAATGTTTTTAGTGCTCTTACGATTATGAGTTATAAGTGTAACTCTAGAAATCAGTGGTCTTCATATGCAAAATAATGCCCTGAAATATGATCATCGGTTTTTTAATATAAAACAATTTTTTTTTTTTTTTTTTTGCTTTTTTGTATGTGGGTAGCTCCCTGACTGGGAAACCAACCCAGGCCGCAGCGCTGACAGCGCCAACACCGAAGCCTTAAGCCACTACACCATCAGGGAACTCCAAAACAATTTTTATATATATAAAATTTCTTTTACCCTGTATCTGTTCTTGTTTTGTAATTGTTACATAAAATTTCTTATGCCATAATATATTATAAAATAAGTGCTAAAATTCCTTTATAATACCAAAAAAACAAATACCTAAATATGAACAAATTAAAAACTTGAATTAAAATAAATTAAAACATGGGGGTTTCTTGGTGGTCTAGTGGCTAGGTTTCGGCGCTCTCACCTCAGCGGCCTGGGTTCACTTCTCGGTCAGAACTAACCAAAAAAATATAAAATGAAAAGATTTTTATCCCTGAAAGTTTGGGTCAAAAATATGGGTGCACATTATACACAGCAAAATACAGTCCTATAAAAAAGGTCTTTGTTCCTGGTTCCTGGCCCAGAGCTTCTAAAACCTTTGGGATGGTGACAGTGTCTTTTTATTTCTTTAGGAGCCCCTTTCGAATATACCAAAGTTTATGTTAATGAGTGACAGGGTAGAGCTGGTCACCAGTAAAACCCAGTGCTTAGAGGATTGGAATATAAACCTTACCCACTGACCTCTGGGAGTGGAGTGGGGACTGGTCTGGTTGTTGGCAATTAAACTATAAAAACTCTTGAACAACAGAGATTTGATGAGGTTTCTGGTTGGTGAACTGGTGGAGGTGCTGGGAAGGTGGCTCACCTGGAGAGGACAAGGAAATTCCTGGCCCCTTTCCTATACCTTACCCTATGCATCTCTTCCATCTGGCCATTCCTGAGTTATATCCTTTTATAATAAATTAGTAAATGCAAGTACATGTTTCCCTGAGTTCTGTGAGCACATCATGATATCTGAGAAAGGAATTATGAGAGCCCTGGTTTATAGCTGGTGGATCAGAAGTATAGCCTGATAACATGGTATCTCCAGGAAGAGTGTCAGAATTGAGTTAAATTTGTAGGATACTAAGTCAATAAATACCCTCTGAGAATTGGAGAATTGCTTGATATGGGGGGTGGGGGACAAAACCTACATCTGGTGTCATAAATAAATAGTTTTCCCTTAAAAGTTTCTACAGAATACTAAAATTTAACATTTAAATGTTAAGTACTTTATCTGCTGAGAGCCTCGATTTTCAAAGTCTTTGACATGGATCCAGAGGCCTTTACAAGAGCCAGAACCACTTGTGTGGTCTATTTGGTTCAGGTTGACCTGGATCTTTGCTCCCACCAACCCTTCAGGTCCAGTGCACGTGCCAACATTACTCTGTCTGGGAAGAAGCGCAGAAAACTCCTCCAGCAGATCCGGCTTGCCCAGAAAGAGAAAGCGGCCATGGAATGTGAGGCTGGGGCAGAAGCAGGGTGTGGGGGGTAGCCTGGATCCACTTGGTTTCCTTAATGCTTTTCTTTCCCTTTGCTCAGTGGAAGCCCCTGCAAAGCCAGCCAGGACTACTAAAGCACAACCCAAATCACAAAAGAAGACAAAAGCCCCACAGGATGTCGAAATGGAGGACCTTGAAAATGGAAGTTAAATCTCTTACCCTTTTTACCAGAAGATTCTTAACTGGAGCCAGGAGGCCTCAGTAGTTGCTTCAGAAGACTTTGGAGAAAGCATTGCTCCTTTTCACACTCCCCAGATGCCTCTTCCATAATGGCCCGGGGACCTGCCGTGGAGGGATGTGTGGAGAAGAGTGGTAAAGACAGCTCGGAGAGGGCCCCTCTCGGGGCGCTCCATGGTAGTCAAGTTCCTTTAGAATAAAGCCCTAGAGTTCTCACTGAGATGTGTGTAATTAAATGTAGGGATGGCCTTGAGCAGTGAAAGGGGTCTGTGCAAGTAGAAACGAGACGGCTCGGAAAGAGGACCCACAGAGCTTACTTGAGCAAAGGCAACAGGAAGCCAGCCTCTGTGACAGCCCTGTCCCCCTAGTAAGTGACACTCCAACTTTCTATTTCTGACCAAAAACATAGATTATTGTAGAAATGGCAGAGGAGGTAGGGTCCTCAGTGTAACAGGGATCATCACGTCACTTTACATCATATTTGTCTCTCCTTCCTTGGCTGGATTATATTTTTTAATTAAGTGAAGACCAAACGTTATTTTTCCCTTTTAATGTTCAGAAATTACGTTCGTTGGGAGTCAGGACTGGGGTATTTAATTAAAGTGAAAAGCTGCCTATGTGGAGGTGTGTTCAGCTGGCAAAAAACGTATTTCCCGTGCCCTGTTTATTTAAATCAGTACAGGCTTCCTGGAAAGAGGGTGGGTTTGGACCCAGTGTTGCACCTCCCTCCCCAACTTTATGTTTTGAACAATTTCAAGCTTTCAGTAAAATTAAGAGATGAGTGCAAAGAACCCTTATATATTCACTCTACCTGGATTTAGCAAAATTTTTAACATTTTGCTACACTTGTTTCCTCTCTTTCTACATACTTGCAGGTAACGGATGTGTAAGTGTATTTGTTGTCTTTGCCGACTCATCTGAAAGTCAAATGCCGAGAAGACTCTATCCCAAGGGACCTTCTTCTATATAGCAAAAATACTATTATCACACCTAAGACTTGTAACATTGGTGAAATAGCTAATACTGAGTTTTTCATATTCCAGTTTTCTCAGTCATCCAATGATGTTCTTAATAGCTATTTTTCCACCTCAATCCAGAGGCCAATCAAGGATTGTGTGTTGCATTTCGTTGTCATGTCTCTCTAGTGGCACTCAGTTGAGAACACTCCCTACCTTATTTTAGAGGACGGTTTTTGAAGAATCCAGCCTAATTTTATTTATTTCTTTAAGACTATTCCACATTCTGGGTATGAGTACTTTCGTGTTCCCTCATGATTAGATTTAGGTCAAACATTTTTCTGGGGAAATACTACACAGATGAGATTGTTTGTATCATTGTATTCCATCAGGAAGTACAGTGGACCCTTAAACAACACAGGTTGGAACTACATGGGTCCAGTTTATGCAGATTCTTTTCATTAAATATTGTAAATATGATTTTCTTAACATTTTCTTTTCTCAAGCTTTATTGTAAGAATACAGTGTATGATGCATATAACAAAATATACATTAATCAACTTACCAGTAAGACTTCTGGTCAATAGTAGGCTATTAAGTTTTGGGGAAGTCAAAAGTTACATGAGAATTTTCGACTGTGTGGGAAGTCAGTGCCCCTAACCTTCTTATTCAAGGGTCAACTGTAATATCAGTTTGTCTCATTATTGAGGATTCTAATGGGTACAAACTTGGTTAAGTCATTGTCTGTTAGATTTCTCCACTGTTAAGGTAACCTGGCCCTTTGTAGTTAATAAGTAATCTATGGAGTAATATTTGAAATTGTATGATACCCTATCCCTGGCCTAAAATATGGAATCAACCATTTTTCTAGGGAAACAGTATTATGTCCAGTTTTAAATACAGGAAAAATACATGTTTGAAAATGAACTGTATTCAAATGCAGAGGAGGGGAAGAGAGAGGAAGGAGAAGGAAAGATGTTTTCAACATCCTAGTATTCCCATCCTTCATAATTTTGTTCTCCCTATGCCCAAGGGAGGAAGGGGCTTGCTATGAAGTTTCTGTATCTGGCATTATGCCAAGTGCTTTATAGACATGATCTCAAGTGATTTTTTTTTTTTTTAAATGTGGGTAGCTCCCTGGCTGGGAATCGAACCCAGGCTGCAGTGTTGACGGCGCTGAAGCCTAGCCACTACACCACCAGGGAACTCCTCAAGTGATCTTTGCAAAAAGTCTGTAGGGTAGGAGATGTCATGCCTGTTTTATGGATGAAAGAAAACAGGGCTCCAAACAGCTGGGTCATTTGCTCAGGGATACATTGCTAATGAATAGCAGACATGAATCCAGACCTATCCAACTCCAAACTGAGCACTCTTAGATTGGGAAATGTTTAAGGGCAGGGGCCACACAATCGTCTGGTACTTGAAAGAATTTATGTGGTTCAAAAACCTTTTACAGATCACAAGTTGAGGACCAGAGAGGAGAAGTGTTGGGTCCAAGTTTGAGGCAGAAGTAGGAGTAGAAATTACCTCATATTTACTGTCCTAACAGTTCTTGCTGATAGGTAGTAGTATACGAGGGAGATCTGACCATTAAGTTCATGAACATCCTAGAAGAAGTGCTACATACCTCATTGCTGAATATCACCACAATCACCTTTTAAGTACTCCCCTTGGAAAGCTATGCACTGATACCAGCACCTAATCCACCCTTCAGAGTAATATTGGAACTCTTTCTGGAATGGCTATCAGAGCTGTTGTTGTATGACAGTTGATGTCCTGAATGTCATCAAAATGTTTTCTTTTTAATATTTTCTTTATCTTTGGACAAAGAAAAAAGTTACTGGGGGCCAAATCAGATCAGTTGGGAGGGTGTTCCAATACAGTTATTTGTTTACTGGCTAAAAACTCCCTCACAGACAGTGCCGTGTGAGCTGGTGCATTGTCGTGATGCAAGAGCCATGAGTTGGTGAAAAGTTCAGGTCATTTTCATTTAAGTTTTTCACACAGCCTTTTCAGCAATTCCCAATAAATAGTAAACTTAGTTGACTGTCCTCTTGGTACAAATTCATAATGAACAATCCTGCTATCAAAAAAAGGTTAGAAAAAAAAAAAAGGTTAGCAACATTGTTTTGACTCTTGATTTGGACTGACGGAACTTTTTTGGTCATAGAGAACTGGCTGACTTCCATTGTACACGTTGACATTTTTGTTTCAGGGTCATATTGGTACACTCACGTTTCATCACCAGTGATTAACACAGCCCAAAACATTATTGTTTTACCTCTCCAAAAGGTCTTGGCAAACTTCGACTCCTTTGCCTTTGTTCATCGGTGAGCTCCTTTGGGACCATTTTTGCATACACCTTTCTCATGCCAAGATTTTCAGTTAAGATTTTTCTGTTTCGCTATTGATATTTACTTGGTCTGCTATGCTTCTCACAGTCAGCTGATGATTTGGATGCACAGTTTGACAAATTTTTGCAATGTTTTCATCAGTTCTGCTTATTACTGGCCAACCTGATCTCTCTTCATCAGTGACGCTTTCTCTCCCCTCAGAAAAACGTTTAATCCATTTGTACACTGCCATTTTCTTGATGTCATGATCCTTATAAACTTGGACCAACATGTCCCTGATTTCACTTCCACTCTTGCTAAGTGCAAACAAGAAATTTAATGTTCATTTGTTGCTCTAATTCAAGTTCCAACATTCTCACGACGGCACACGAAAACTCGCAACAACATAATGAACGCCACCTGGCAAGACACCGTCTCATGTTGACACAAACACAGCTGTGAGACACAGATATACCAAGGTTATGAAACCTTCCTGAGTTGTTTGTACAGTGTTTCCAACATAAGTGCACGGTGGCAAGTTCGCGAACTTAATTGTCATGCCATGTATACACTTTGTGAGTGATGGAACTTTTTTTTTGGCATTTTTAATTTAGGTTTGTTTTATTTAAGTTTTATGTTAATTCCAGGGTTTTTCAGTAAGAACAATACAGATTCTGTATCTGTGGCTCCAGTCAGAGGTCCAGTAGTACAAATTAGCTTCAAGTTACACGTACTGAACAAAAGAGGTTGAGCGAGCGGAGGAGGGGAGGGCCGGGGGAGAAGGAAGGAAAAGAAACAGAAGAGTTGAACACACATGCAGGCTTTTCCATACCACCTTCAATGCCAACCTGCTTCAGAGGGAGAGTAAAAGCAGGCAAGCGCTCACAGATTGTTGAGCTGTTACCAGCACCATGCTTCTCAGCAACATTTCAGCAAAGTGTGAAACACTTTGTACGGCAAAACCATTACAATAAACTCCCCAAACAACCTTTAACCACCTCAGCTAATACCCAATTAGTTTTAAACAATGATTTAAACAAAATTCTATTTAGGAGTTCCCTGGTGGTGTAGTGGCTAGGCTTCTTCCTGCGCTTTCAACGCTGCGACCTGGGTTCGTTTCCCAGCCAGGGAACTACCCACATTTAAAAAAAAAAAATCTATTTAAACTATTAGAAAAAGGAAAAATGATACCACATATGCCTCTATACTGTGATTAACCTCTCTTAGATGCTTGCGTCACCTAGGAGTCTAATGGATTTCAAATATATTTCCATTTTCTAAAGGTGATCTTGCTGCATCCGGCAGGAGACAATACAGTACTGCTGAAAAAGCCTCTATACAGTCCTGTTAGTTTCTTAAAGAACCTAAAAGCTGGGACCAGTAAAATCCACAGAAATTCACTCTTACCTGTAAGAACTTCTTTTTTCCTTTTTTTTTTTCTTATTTTCTTTTTGTGTAAGAACTTCTGAAAACTTTTTCTAAAAAAATCAACAGAGTAGGAACCTGATTCTGAGACCAAATGTAAAAGTCAGATTTGGTGGTTCTCAGTGACAATGAGGGAATTTCCAAGGAGAGAATGGGATAGGAAGGAATTGGGGTGGTCAGAGAAGGTTTCTCTTGTTGGCTTTCATATCTCACTGATTTTCATCTCCCACATCCCACAGCACTTCTTTATTCTGCTCTTCACCATCACCCTGCAGGTCTGAAGTCCATAGTGTCAGATTATCACGTAACAACTGCATGATAAGTGTAGTCTTCAGTTTTCTTCACTCAGCGTATCCAGTTCTGCAGTTGCATCATCAAAAGCTGCTTTTGCCAACCTGCAAGCACAGTCAGAGGAGTTAAAATTTTTATAGTAGAATACAGAAAAGTTGAGAGCAAGACCTAAGCGAATCAGATGTGTTGGTGGAAATTCTGTCATTGCAATATCTCTAGCAGCTTTATAACCCACTAGGCTGTTCTCTGCAGCCTTCTTTCTGTCATTTCCTGTGGCAAATTCAGCCAAACACCTGTGGTAGTCCCCTTTCATTTTATAATGGAAAACCTTAAACTCGCCAGTGTTAGCTGCTGGAATGAGGTGTTTGTCCAGTACATCCAGAATGTCACAGCAGATTAACTTTAACTCAGTCTCAACCATTTGCTGATATTCCCGGGTCATTTTTAGTTTGTTTTCTCCTCCTTTGTTTTCTTCTGTCCAATGCTGCTGATTATTCTCCAGGAAGCTCTTCTAGCTCCAATCACATTTTTATATGCAACAGATAGATTTCTTTCTTCAACTATCAACTCCACATCCATCCCTGGTACTTTCTTCATTGATTCCACCATTTCGTCGTATCGCTCAGGCTGCTGGGCCAGCTTGGCCTGGTACACCAGATCCTCCCGGTTATCAATAGCGGTAGCGGCTCGGGCAGGGTCTGCGCGACGGGCAGAAGCGGATAGCGACTCCAACTACCCCAGTCTCCTGCTCCGCGTTCTGGCAGGTGAACTTTTAAAACTTAAGAACAGGAGTTCCCTGATGGTGTAGTGGCTTAAGGCTCCGGCGTTATCGCTGTCAGCGCTGCGGCCTGGGTTCGATTCCTAGCCAGGGAGCTACCCATATACAAACAAACAAAAAAATTACTTAAAAAAAAATAGGTCAAAAAAGAAATTTAAGAAGAATGATTAGTCGTTTACCTTTTAAAAAAATCACTTTAAAAGTATCTGGGGAGTTCCCTGGTGGTGTAGTGGCTTAAGGCTTCGGCACTGTCAATGCTGCGGCCTGGGTTCGATTACCAGCCAGGGGACTACTCACATACAAAATAATAAAATAAAATAAAAAAGAATGGGTGACCTTTAAAAAAAAAAGTATCTGTAGGTCCAATTAGAACAAATAAATCAAATTCTTCATCAACAAAGACCTGATTTTGTGACATAAGAAGAAAATAGGAAAAAAAGTATGTTTAGGCCCTACCATCTGGTGTTATTTTTTTTTTTTTTTTTTTTTTTTTTTTTTGCTTTTTGGTGTGTGGATAGCTCCCTGGCTGGGAATCAAACCCAGGCCGCAGCGCTGACAGCGCCAGCGCCAAAGCCTTAAGCCACTACACCATCAGGGAACTCCCCATCTGGTGTTATTTTAACTCACACTTCCATTGAGGGCAATAAGCCCTCTGGTTAATACAGGCCTCAAAACCTACTTTCCTCTTCATTTATTCAACTGACTGCTTATTAAGAACCCACTAGTGCCAGACAGACACTGCTGTAGGTGATGAAACTGGTCTTTAACAAAATTGGCAAAATCTCTGTTTTCAAAGAGCTTACTTTCTGGAGTTAATTCAACATATACAATAAAAACAGCTAATGCTTATTACTAAGTAAGGGCTTGTTTACTACTGGGGGCACCAACTGCTATGCAATGAACATGTTACCTGGTTTCGATTTTCACAACAACCCTGTGAGGTAGTTGTGCTAGCATTATAGTATCATCCTTATTCCCAGAAGGAAACAGGTATAAAGAGCTTAAGTATTCAGTCTGTAAGTGGAGCAGCTGCAGTTTAGACAGACTGGCTGGAGTGGGGGCTTTTGATGAGGTGTACTAGGTTCTCACATAGTTACCAAGCTTCTTTTCTGCAGGCATGGGGATGTGAAGTACTCAAAACCCCCTGCTCAGGGAAGTTGGGGAGACAGGAAAGCCTAAACAAAGGAGACCAATAGAAGGATTGCAGTGCCAACCTAGGGCGGGAAGACAGCCTAACCAGCCCAATTTATTCCCGTCTTCTGCCTCCCTTTCCTTTTCTTCCCTTATGAATTTTTTCTTCTTTCTTTCCGTCTCTTTTCTGCTTTCCCCCTCCTCTTCTCTCCTTTAAACGCTTTTTACACTGTCACGGTTTCTTTTTTTTTTTAATTTTTTTTTTTTTAAATTTTTAGACTTACTGAGGTGACATTGATTAAAAAGAATTACATAGGTTCCATGTGTACAATTCTACAGTGGATCTCTATGTGTTGCATTATATGTTTACCACCCAGCGTGAGTTCTTTTTCCATCACCATATATTTGGCTCCCCCTTCCTCCTATTCCACCCCTTCCCTCCTACGATTTCTTGATTAAAATGTTTCTTAGTGCTTCATTAAAAAAAGAAAACAACTAAAACAAAACAAAACGAAACAAACCCCGTAAAGTTGAGTATTTTGTGTTCCGGACTTTAGTAAAAAATGATTACCCAACTGTGAATGGCAGACAGCAGCTAGCATTAGTCTGTGTATCAACGGCTCTTTGGGGAAAAAAAGTTGCATTGAGGACAAGTCGGTTTCCCGCTCTGATCATCGCAGTACGGCTCTGGCGGCACCGTGCGGAACCAATGTATAAGAGTCGCAGAACACACCGGATGAGTTTTCTTGAGAGGCCTCGTCGCGGGTTCCTTTCAGGTTTCCCAACAGCGCGCATGCGCTGCCTGCGCTCCGCCGCTCCCGCCTCGGGCTCGGGCTAAGGGCTCCGGGATGTCCGCGTTGTGCGACCCTCCCGGGGCCCCAGGGCCTCCCGGGCCTGCCCCGGCCACCCACGGTCCCGCGCCGCTCAGGTAGTCAGAGCCCCTGGCATCTTCCCCCACCGCGCGGCCCCGCGCCGATCCGCAGCCTTCTCGGCAGAAACCCGGTTGCTATCTCGAGAACTCGCGTCAGGGTTCTCAGAGATTCCTGGTTGGGTCTTCCCAGAACCTCAGGGACAGCCTCGTCAAAACTCTGGGCTCCAGTGCCCTTACTCCCAAGATCTCGGTACTACCTCCCCGTAAACCGCAGTACCTACCCCGGACCCTGGCCTTGCTCTCCGAAGAGTTGAGGATATCAACTCAGTCTAGCTTCCCTGACCCTTTTTGACCCCAGAGAACTCAGGGTCCCCCGACTTCATAGAGACTTGTCTGTGCACCCAGGCCTAAAAACCCACAGAATGCTTCCTTCTAGCCACTCCTCTCACCTAGGGTGTTTTTTTGTTTGTTTGTTTGTTTGGTTTTGGTTTTTTTGGAGGATCTAGAGAGGAATGGCACAGTCAGAACCCTATCAGTCCCGAGAGGATGCTGTCTTCTTTGGTAGAAAGGGCAATCAATAAGAGGAAAAGGCTTCTGAACCTCTTAAAACTGAACCCATATATTTTAGAAGGGGCACTGTTGAAAGGCATTGCCTCTCTGTGCCCTGGGATAGATGTTCTGATTTCTAGGTACATTTGAAGGTGCTGGGAAGGTGGTTGTGGTTGATGTAGAATCCAAGTGGTGGGTGGTTAGGATTCTTGCAGAGGATGGGAAGAAACAGGTATTCAGAGAAAGTCCTTACTAAGGGGCAAGTTTGACCTTACGATTTTCTTTCCATTAAGAGTAAAATCCAGGGTGCTTGTGTTGTGGCGGGGAGTGCAGTAAAGTTGGAAAGATGTTTTTAAAGCAAATGTTAAAGGAACACAAAATACACTCAGTCAATTCAACAGAAATTTAACAAGTACTGCCCATATCCCAGGCACATCCACAGATGGGGATTCGTTGTTGAAGAGCATAGAAATGGTTCCTACTGTTGGTTTCCTTATCTGTAAAATGGGACCATAATGGTACTTACCTTATTGGGCTGTTGTCTAGATTGAAATAATATATGTAAAGTACTTAAAACAGTACCTGACATATCTAAGAGTTACCTAATACTGATATTATTATTGAAAGAAAAATAGCATTTATTGATTAGTGTGAAATAGTTATGGTGCTTAAGTGCTTTATGAACATTATTTCATGAGGGGAGGTCCCTTTAGTCCTATTTTACATAAAAAAACAAGTTCAAGGAAGGAATGTAATTTGCCCAACACTTCCTAACATGCTAAGTCTGCTTGTCTTGTTTTGTTTGTTTTTTTTATAGTGCTCAAGAGCTGTCCCAGGAAATCAAGGCTTTTCTGACTGGTGTCGACCCCATTCTGGGCCACCAGCTCTCGGCCCGAGAACATGCTCGCTGTGGTCTTCTCCTGCTCCGATCTTTGCCACCTGCTCGGGCTGCCGTGCTTGACCACTTGCGAGGCGTCTTTGATGAGAGTGTCCGGGCCCACCTAGCTGCCCTGGATGAAAGCCCTGTGGCTGGCCCACCTCATCTCCGTCCACCCCCACCCTCCCATGTCCCTGCTGGGGGACCTGGTCTAGAGGATGTGGTGCAGGAAGTGCAGCAAGTGCTGTCTGAGTTCATCCGGGCGAACCCAAAGGCCTGGGCACCTGTGATTAGTGCATGGTCCATTGACCTCATGGGGCAACTCAGCAGCACATACTCGGGGCAGCACCAGCGTGTGCCCCACGCCACTGGCTCGCTCAACGAATTGCTACAGCTGTGGATGGGCTGTCAGGCCACACGCACATTAATGGACATCTATGTTCAGTGCCTCTCGGCTCTCATTGGTAGTTGCCCAGATGCCTGTGTGGATGCCTTGCTGGATACCTCTGTCCAACATTCCCCACACTTTGACTGGGTTGTGGCGCATATTGGCTCCTCTTTTCCTGGTACCATCATCTCCCGAGTTCTCTCCTGTGGCCTTAAGGACTTCTGTGTTCACGGTGGGGCTGGAGGTGGAGCTAGTGGCAGTGGTGGTGGCTCTTCTCAAACCCCTTCTACAGACCCCTTCCCTGGGTCTCCTGCTATCCCTGGGGAGAAGCGGGTGCCCAAGATTGCCTCAGTTGTTGGCATCCTAGGGCACCTGGCCTCCCGTCACGGAGACAGCATCCGACGGGAGCTCCTGCGAATGTTCCATGATAGCCTGGCAGGGGGTGCTGGGGGCCGGAGTGGGGATCCCTCCCTTCAGGCCACAGTTCCCTTCCTCCTACAGCTGGCAGTCATGTCACCCGCTTTGCTGGGCACAGTCTCTGGAGAGCTGGTGGACTGCCTTAAGCCCCCAGCTGTGCTGAGCCAGCTGCAGCAACACCTACAGGGATTCCCCCGAGAGGAGCTGGACAACATGCTGAACCTGGCCGTGCACCTGGTGAGCCAGGCTTCTGGGGCAGGTGCCTACCGCCTGTTGCAGTTCCTGGTGGACACAGCCATGCCTGCCTCAGTCATTACCACCCAGGGCCTGGCTGTGCCAGACACCGTGCGTGAAGCCTGTGACCGGCTGATCCAGCTGCTGCTGCTACACCTGCAAAAACTAGTTCATCACCGGGGAGGGTCTACTGGGGAAGGGGTGCTGGGCCCACCTCCGCCGCCCCGCCCTGTACCCTTTCTAGATGCGCTAAGGAATCATGTTGGAGAGCTGTGTGGAGAGACATTACGATTGGAACGGAAACGCTTCCTCTGGCAACACCAGCTCCTGGGCCTGCTCTCTGTCTATACCCGGCCTAGCTGTGGACCTGAGGCCTTGGGTCACCTCCTGAGCCGGGCCCGAAGTCCTGAAGAGTTGAGTTTGGCCACCCAATTATATGCAGGACTGGTGGTCAGTCTCTCTGGCCTCCTGCCCCTGGCCTTCCGAAGCTGCCTGGCTCGAGTGCACGCAGGGACTTTGCAGCCCCCCTTCATGGCACGTTTCCTGCGCAACTTGGCATTGCTAGTGGGGTGGGAACAGCAGGGTGATGAGGGTCCTACAGCCCTAGGGGCCCGGTTTGGGGAGTCTGCCTCAGCCCATCTGTCTGACCTGGCTCCTCTCCTGCTACATCCTGAAGAGGAAGTAGCTGAAGCTGCTGCCTCCCTCCTGGCCATTTGTCCCTTTCCTCCAGAAACCTTGTCCCCCTCCCAACTCTTGGGACTGGTAAGAGCTGGAGTGCATCGCTTCTTTGCCTCTCTGAGGCTACATGGCCCTCCAGGTGTGGCATCAGCTTCCCAGCTTCTTACCCGCCTCTCTCAGACTTCCCCTGCTGGGCTTAAGGCTGTCTTGCAGTTGCTAGTTGAGGGAGCCTTACATCGGGGCAACACAGAACTGTTTGGAGGGGAAGTGGATGGAGACAATGAGACTCTTTCAGTTGTCTCAGCTTCTTTGGCTTCTGCCTCCCTGTTGGACACAAACCGGCGGCACACTGCAGCTGTGCCAGGTCCTGGAGGGATTTGGTCTGTATTCCACGCTGGAGTCATCGGCCGTGGCCTAAAGCCACCCAAGTTTGTCCAGTCACGAAATCAGCAGGAAGTGATCTATAACACCCAGAGCCTCCTCAGCCTCCTGGTGCACTGCTGCAGTGCCCCTGGTGGCACCGAATGTGGGGGTTGCTGGGAGGCTCCCGCCTTGAGCCCAGAGGCAGCTAAAGCAGTGGCAGTGACCTTGGTGGAGAGTGTGTGTCCTGATGCTGCTGGTGCTGAACTGGCCTGGCCTCCTGAAGAGCAGGCCAGGGCCACCGTGGAGCGGGATCTCCGCATTGGCCGGCGCTTCCGAGAACAGCCCCTGCTTTTTGAGCTTTTAAAGCTGGTAGCAGCTGCTCCCCCAGCCCTGTGCTACTGCTCAGTGCTCCTGCGGGGGCTGCTGGCCGCCCTCTTGGGCCATTGGGAAGCCTCTCGCCACCCTGATACAACCCACTCCCCTTGGCACCTGGAGGCATCCTGCACTCTGGTGGCTGTCATGGCTGAAGGAAGCCTCCTGCCACCAGCCCTGGGTAATATGCATGAGGTATTTAGCCAACTGGCACCTTTTGAAGTGCGTCTTCTGCTGCTTAGTGTCTGGGGCTTTCTCCGAGAGCATGGGCCCTTGCCCCAGAAGTTCATCTTCCAGTCAGAGCGTGGCCGCTTCATCCGGGACTTCTCCAGGGAGGGTGGGGGTGAGGGTGGACCACATCTGGCCGTGCTGCACAGTGTACTCCACCGCAACATCGACCGCCTGGGCCTTTTCTCAGGCCGTTTCCAGGCACCTTCACCGTCCACTCTACTTCGGCAGGGTACGTAGTCTTTTACATGCTCCAGAAGCCCAGGGAGTCAGGAGTGAGACGGGGCTAAGGTGCTGCAGAAAGATGCAGCTTTCTCTTCTAAGATCTTGGCGTAAAGAGCGCTGTCACTTTTTCTTTCCTCACTTTGTTTTTCTAAATAAAATTTGCCCATTTGACAAAAACAGAGTCCTGTGCCTCTGTCTGATGTTTAGAACCCGCGAAGTAGGACAGCGCCTGGCTCTGAACAATCCCGACCCCTCTCTCCAGCCACACCCCCTTGAGAGCAATTAGAGTGCGCGCTCAGCCAATGGGACAGCCGC
>PVJL010009512.1:0-32458 GCA_004026885.1 Lyroderma lyra
AAAGTACCCTCAGCAAATTCAAGAAGATCGAAATCACACCAAGTGTATTCACAGACCACAAAGCTTTGAAATTGGAGATCAACTGTAAAAGGAAAGCAGAAAGAAACACATATACGTGGAGATTAAACAACAGCTTATTTAAAAAGGACTGGATAAAAGAACAAATAAAAGATGAAATTAAAAAATATATAGAAACTAATGACAATGAAAATACAACATATCAAAATTACTGAGACACAGTGAATGCAGTAATAAGAGGGAAATTTATATCATTAAGGGCCTATCTTAAAATACAAGAGAAATCACAAATAAACACCTTAGCATCTTATCTTGAAGAACTAGAAAAAGAAAAACAGACAAATCCCAAAGTCAGCAGAAGGGAAGAAATAATAAATATTAAAGCAGAGCTAAACAAATTGGAGAACAGAAAGACGATAGAAAAAATTAATATTAGAAAGAGCTGATTCTTTGAGAAAGTCAACAAAATTGACAAACCCCTGGTTAGACCAATCAAAGGATGAAAAGAAAGGACACAAAAAAAAGGGGAGAAATTACCAGTGATACCACACAAATACAAACAATTATAAGAAAATATTATGAAGGGCTTTATGCCACTAAATTTAACAACCTAGAAGAAATGGACAAGTTTCTAGAAACTTGTAGCATACCTAGACTGAATCAAGAAGAATTATATAATCTAAATAGAACAATCAATAGCAAAGAGATTGAAACGACTATACATAATTTTCCAAAAGGCAAAAGCCCTGGACCACATGGTCTTACCAACAAATTCTACCAAGCATTCAAAAAAGAAATAACACCTATCCTCCTCAGATTCTTCCAAAAAACTGAAGAGGGAGCAATACTTCCTAAATCATTCTATGAGGCCAACATTGCCCTAATACCAAAGTCTGGTAAAGACAACACAAACAAAGAAAACTATAGACCAATATCTCTGATGAACACAGACGCAAAAATCCTAAACAAAACATTAGCAAATAGAATGTATCAAAAAGATTATACATCATGATAATGTGGGATTCATCCCAAAAGCACAAGGGTGATTCAACATTGTTGCCTTACAGCTGCCAAATTTTCTGTCCCCCCTCCCCCATGAATTTCCAATGACTTCCTAAGGCAGAAGCTAAATGTGGAGCTCATGGGGACATGGAATATCTAGGAGACAAAACTCACCCTCTCTCAGAGGTACTGTTCCTCCTTCACTCACATACCTCACATCACCCTGTATGACCCCAGAGGATGACTGGGTTAGTCAATGACGGGTAAGATTCCACAAGGGGGGAACAACTAAGATAGGCACAGTCACATAGGGGCCATCAGGAGAATGCTTGGGCTCTACAGAGGTGAGGTACAGCCCTTCACCCTCTCTGAAGCTAATCTCTTAGCCGCTGCCTGCCTTGCTTCCCACCTACAGCTCAGCCTGAGATCTCGTGGGATGAGCTCAACCATTCCCTCCCTTAATGGATGTTTTTATACAGTGACTCCATTCCTTGGGGCTACGCATAAGTGTAAAGGCAGGATACATACTGGAACACAATGGGAACTTTCGGGAATGGCCTTAAGGCATGATAATCACAGACCTTGGAAAGAGGAAGGTTTACTTCCCCGTACAAGCTTCACTTAACAAAGAATGTGACAGACTTATACATGGAAAAAGATAAGATACTTTTGAAAGAAATTGAAGTAGACACTAAAAAATGGTAAAATATTCCCTGTCCATGGATAGGAAGACTTAACATTGTTAAAATGGCCATGTTGCCCAAAGCAATCTATAGATTTAATGCAATGCCTATTGAAATCCCACAATCATACTTTCACAAAATAGATAAAAGAATTGTCAGATTTATATGGAACCATAAAGACCTCAGATTGCCAAAGTAATACTATGTAAAAAGAGTAAGGCTGGTGGTATTATACTCCTCGACTTCAATTTATATTACAATGCATCAATAATCAAAACGGCTTGGTATTGGCAGAAAAACAGAAACATAGACCAATGGAACAGAACTGAAAACCCAGAAATAAATCCACAAATTTATGGACAAATAATTTTTGATAAAGGAGCAAAAAATATTCAATGGGGAAAAGACAGCCTCTTCAGTAGGCGGTGCTGGGAAAGCTGGAAAAAGCATATGCAAAAGAATCAATCTGAGCTGTGAACTTTCACCATATACAAAAATTAACTCAAAATGGATTAAAGGACTTCATATAAGACCTACAACAATAAACTATATAGAAGAATACATAGGTACTAAACTTATAGACCTAGGGCTCAAGAAAGACTTCATGAACCTGACCTCAAAGGCAGGGGAAGTAAAAGCAAAAATAAATGAATGGGACTATATCAAACTAAAAACCTCTGCACAGCAAAAGAAACCATCAACAAAGCAAAGAGACAACCAACTGAATAGGAAAAAATATTTGCAAGCAACACATCAGATAAGGGTCTAACATCTAAAAAATATAAAGAACAACAGAAAAACAAACAGCCCAATTAAAAAGGGGGCAGAGGAAATAAACAGACACTTCTCCCACGAAGAAATACAAATGGCCAGCAGACACATAAAAAAATGTTCATCCTCATTAAGCTATCAGAGAAATGCAAATCACAACCATGATGAGATACCACCTCACACCTGTTAGAATGGCTGTTATCAACAAGACAAGGAATAACTAGTGCTGGAGAGGAGGTGGAGTGAAAGGACTCTCACACACTGCTGGTGGGAATGCAAACTGGTACAACCACTGTGGAAGACACAGAAAATTGGGAATGGAGTTACCATATGACCTAGCAATTCCCAAAAAACTTGAAAACCTTAGTCTGCAAATACCTGTACCCCAATGTTCATTGCAGTGTGTTCATGGTGGTCAAAACATGTGAACAACCAGAGTGCCCTGCAACAGATGACTGGATAAAGAAGCTGCAGTACATATACACAATGGAATATTACTCAGCTATAAGAAAAGATGAAATACTGCCATTTACAACAAAATGGATGGACCTAGAGATCATCATGCTAAGTGAAATAAGCCAGACAGAAAAACCCAAACACTGTATGACTTCACTCATGTGCCCAATATAAAACTGAAAACAACAAAGAAAAAAAAAATGAACAAACAAATAAAAAACTCATGGACATAATCAATAGTTTAATGTTTATTTGGGGACAAGTGGGGAAGGGATGAGAGAAGGGGGAGGGGTTGGGAGAGGAGGGAGGGGGAACTAAATATATGGTGATGGAAAGAGAACTCACACTAGGTGGTGAACTCATTACACAAGTTGACAATGCACTGTAGAATTGTATACCTGGAACCTATGTAATTCTTGCTAACTCATGTTACCCCAATAAGTCTAACAATAAAAAAAGACCCCTAATGTAAGAGATGAGTCTAAAAAGGCCTTGAGCACAAAACTGCAATAAGTTTTTATCAGTTAAACAAAGAACACAGCTTTGCAACAAAGGATAAGATGAAGGATGTTGCCTTCCTACCAAAATCTTTTGTTCACTTGGCAGCTACTACTATGTTGAAAGAAACAAGAGGCATGCAACAAGCAATGAAGATGTACAGCAATATCAAATGTAAAATAAAATGAACTTGGGTATGATTAGCAACACTTGGAATAAACCAGGAAAAAACTAGATTAGGACGCTAAAGACATTTTGAAATAATTGTATTGCTAAAGAACTATGAGTCCCTCCCGTCCACCAAAATAAAATAAAAAGAATGTAAAACAATCCTTGGGCTTCCAATTGTGTACAATCAAGAATTAGGCTTTGAAAGCTATGTGGCCTCCTGAGGAACAATAACTCTCAAAGTGTATTTCAAGGTGTCTGTAGATGGAAATACATAAGGAAGATCCTACAAGTGAGTGGAGGCCAATGAACAAGCCATTTCTTCCAGAACACAGAACCAAGATCTAATCATGAAACTGCTTCCACCACCAGTGTAGGGAGGTCTTAAAAATGCCTCTTCAGAAATATTCAATCATTGCTCTGTGCTAGAGCCTGCCATGGGTTTTCTCTTCATCCATTTTCAGAATGAATGTCTCTTATAATTGCCATGTACTTGCTTCAATATCTACTCTATCTTTTAATTCATAGGAATTAAAATGTAATAGCTCTTGATTCAAAAGACTGAACATCTTCAACATACCCTGGACTTTGAAATAAGTGCGCTAATAGAATAGAGTTACAGGTTGACTCACTTAGAGGGAGGATACATCTGTTTTAAATATTTTTCTTTTCTTTGAAGGTACAAAATTTGGTATTTTTCAGCCTCCCTTGCATTATTGTGAGTCCATATGTTGGTATAGAAGTGCTATTTCCAGGCCCAGCCAATGAACATGTACAATTTCCAGGCCTAGTCAATGAAAATGTATCAAAATCTTTATCCACTGCAGCTCTCTAGAATAAGACACCATAATGTCCTCAAATACATCATCAGAGTTCTTAGCAACTTGAGTGCCTATGTGGCAGTGTGGAAAAGAGCTGCCACTGACTAGTAACGCCTGCCTTGGATGGCTTTGTGAGAAAGAATCTAACTTATCTTGCCTGGGTGTTTTTTGGTAAGAGTAGCTAGCATTATCCTAAACTAAAAACTAAAATTTAAAGTGCAACTTTTACAGTAATTAGCCTATATTTATGTTAAACACATTACAATTCCTCCTCTATCGTGTATGTACTATGGACAAGGCAACAGAACCTGCTTACTTTTTCTTAAGTTCTGCAAAGTTTTTAGTTAGCTGTTTTATTGTCAGATTCCCTGTTACTGGTTTGCTTCACACCCATATAATAACACATCTGAGCTATTAACTATCAGGTACAATAATTTCCCCTTTAATATAGATTTGGAAATTGAGGCACAAACAGGAAAAATGAAAACCTTCCTCAAGATCCCATTTCAGAACGGTTGGACTGAAATAAGCCAGACAGAAAAAACCAAAAACTGTATGACTTCACTCATATGCCCAGATTCAGAACAAGGCAAGCTGACTTCAGAAATTATACTCAGTTACTCCATGGGGCCATGGTTATGAGGAAATGAAAAACTGCTGGGACCACTGCAGTCTTACACATGATTGCCTCATGTGTTGTTGCTACAAATAGTGGTCAGAGGACTGCTATGGTTTGAGAAATACGGGTACGATTTAGGGAAATTTACATTACAGAAGAATTCCTTATTTTAGAAAAGAATTCAAGAGAGAACTGCTATAAACAAAGAGGTCTCAGGCAGCGTTTACTTCCCAGAAATGAAGATTCACAACATCATAGGCACACATTTAGTAGATGAAAATGAGTAGTGCCTAGTCTTCTCTATCCCAAATACATGGTTTGTGGAAGCAAGGTTTGCAATTTTTCAAATATTTTCATGGAACGAAAACAATATTACCTTGTAATAAAAGGAAACTTTTCAGTGCTTACAAAATAAAACACTATTTCTGACCCCAGTTTTCACATAAAGTATCTTGCATTGGTGTCTTGGTGTAAGTTTCTCCTATGAGGATATTGTGATAACAGGATGTAAACTATCTACTGGCTCTGGATTTGAAGTTTTATTTTTATATCAGAGTGGATTCCATTTCTTTGCATATGCACTGTTTCACTTATTTACTTATTAATTCAATCATTCTTTTATTTAAGAGATGTTGATTGGCTATGAATAAATTTCAGTGGTAGATACTAAGATCTGTCTCAAGCATTCAGAGCAATGTCTTGAACACAATAGACACGAAAAAATCCTTAGAGAATGAATGGGTAAATGAGTTAATAACAGATTAATTAGTGGTCTTAGTTTAGCATACAAAAAACGTAATAATAAAGGAAATATAACAGGAACTGAAGTCTATCTATATCAATATTTAAACGTGGGATATACAGTGTTCGGTAGGGAATTATTTGGGAAGTGGATCTTAAGTACAGACTCAAGGAGGGGCAGAATGAGTTTAGAAAGACACAAAACAGAAGACAAGCAATGGAAAAATGTATGGAGATACACACACACACACACACACACACACACACACACACACACACACAGTATGTGCTCAGGATTAATGATAAAACCTGTCTTTATTATCCAAATTCTTTTCTTATCATAGCCACATGGCCTCGGTGCCCTAAAATGTCCCCCACAAATAGGTCTCCCAATTTCTATACTAATCCTATGCCGTTTTACTTCCTGAGGCATTTGAAAATGTAAGTCTAGCCCCAAGCATTGAATGTGTCTTTTAATCACCTTCCTGGAAGGAAAATGCAATTGTTAGGATAAATGGCTTATTGGAGACCTGAGAAAAATCACTGCTAGTTAAATAAGAGCACATAAAATTGAGAGAGGAAACCATAGATGTAAAATACAACGTAGTCTAAGAGAATTGTTTATCTTTAGAGTTTAGTGTATTCTTCTCTTTCAATATCACTCACTTCAGAAAGCAATTAATTCTAGTAATAGGTTGTAAGTAGAAAGTATATATTGGCTCTTCTGACAAAAAAGAAAATGCCAAGGAAATATAAACATTTATTTAAACCATTTGGATGTTAAGGGAGAAAAACATTTTTAAAAATATACTTATATAAAGTTTTTCTGGCATAAATGAACCTTACTCTTTTAAAATTCCATCCACAGAAATTCTTAACCCTCTATGTTAGTGGTGACACTATTTACAGGTAAGACTTCATTCTCTTCCTCTCTTTGTTAACTAAGAAGTTAATTAGAAGTGAACACTGTCTTTGGCCCTTTGGCAATATGATTGAAAAAGGAGCAGCTATTTCTTTATGTGAAATCACCTCCTTGGACACAGTGATTGGTGTTGAGAGTGAAGCCCAAGCCCAATATGTACTAATTGTAACACTCTACTCTTGGCCACTATTAATTTAAGGATAAGCAATGATCCAAGTTAACCAATTAGAGTTCTTCCCAGATATCATAAATTTGAGCTGGGCTCTTGAGGCTAAAATGACGTGAGCATAATGTGTCTTTCAGACAGCCTCATGGAAAAGCTATTCTGACAGCATAAGGCTAACTGACACAGAGAAAAGGTGATGAGAATTTAGAATCTCAGAAGAGCGATAGCAGTATGTAATTAGTGCTTTGTATTGAAATTATTTGATATTTTTTCTTCTTTACTGAAAGATGAGAGCTCACCAGAAAGTATCCAGCCATGTAATATGAAAACTAGAGACATTTATGGCTGAATATTTTTCTGGATAGCCCTCATATACATATATAAAGTCTGATAATTAAGTTCACAAACTTGCACTGTGTTCTTATGTTGGCAGCACTGTACAAACAACTCAGTAAGGTTTCATAACCCTGGCATGTCAGTGTCTCACAGCTGTGTTCATGTCAATGTGTGGCAGTGTCTTGCTGAGTGGCATTCATTATTGTTGCATGTTTTCTGTGTGCTTTCATGAGAATGTTGGAGCTTGAATTAGAATAATGAACAAACATTAAATTTTTTGTTAAACTTGGCAACGTGAAGGTAAAATCAGGGACATGTTAGTCCAAGTTTATGGGGATAATGCCATAAAGAAAACAGCAATGTACAAATGGATTAAACATTTTTCTGAGGGGAGAGAAAGCATCATTGATGAAGGAGTTCAAGCAGCCAGTAATGAGCACAACTGATGAAAAAAAAAATCACAAAACTTCAGTGAATTATGAGTCAAAATTATCAGCTGACTGTGAGAAGCATAACAGACCAAGTAAACATCGATAGAAAAATAGTTAGGAATATCTTAACTGAAAATCTTTACAAGAGAAAGGTGTGTGCAAAAGTGGCCATGAGGGAGCTCACCGATGAACAAAAGCAAAGGAGAGACAAAGTTTGCCAAGACCTTTTGGAGAGGCAAGATGATCTTTTGGGCTATGTTATCACTAGTGATGAAACTTGACTTTACCAATATGACCTTGAAACAAAGTGTAAAAGTACACAATGGAAGTCAGCCAATTCTAAACTACCAAAAAAGTTTTGTCAGTCCAAATCAAGTCAAAATGATGTTGGTAAACTTTTTTTGATTATCAGAGTGACTGTTCATTATGAATTTATATCAACTGGACAGTCAACCAAGTTTACTATTTGGAAGTGCTGAAAAGGCTGTGTGAAAAAGATGAAAATGTCCTGAATTTTTCACCAACAACTCAGGCTCTTACACCACAACAATGCATCAACTCATGTAGAGCTGTCTATCTATAAGGAATTTTTTTAGCCAATACACAAATAACTGTATTGGAACACCCTCCCTACTCACTTGATCTGACCCCCAATATTCAACAAAGTGAATACTGAAAGGAAGACCTTTTGATGACATTCAGGGCATCAAGGGTTATACGATGACAACCCTGATGACCGTTCCAGAAAATGAGTTCCAAAATTGCTTTGAGGGGTGGACTAGGCACTGTAGTTGGTACATAGCTTCCCAAGGAGAGAACTTCAAAGGTAACATCAGTAATACCACAAAATGAGGTATGTAGCAGTTTTTCTAGGATGAGATCATGAAATTAATTGTCCAATCTCATATATGTACTTATATATATTATTTTCAGCTCATCATGGTACTTGTTCTAATATATATTTTTATCTCTTCTGAGGAACATGGCATTTTGTCTACTTTATAGCTCCTTTACCTTTTGTGTGTCAAGACATCATTATTTTACAATCCAAATACTAGTGCTATATATATCTTATTTCTTTCCGTTTTTAAGCTGAAATTTAACAATAGTTTAAATATATAAACAATATCAGGTTTTGTGCACAAGAAGTTATGCCATCATTTTATTTTATCAATTATTTGGTTAATATTTTATTAATTGTAAGTGTTGTAATTATGCTTGAACATTTAGAGTTTTAAAAGGAAAAATATTTCATAGCCTTATAGTCTATGAATCAGGACAACTTGAAAACATCACTGGGTTTTGTATTTTCTCTCAATTCCAGAAAATTAGGGAAATTACGTAATTTATTAGTTGTCGCAACCCAAGACTATCTACCCCCAAATATCCCACCTGCCATATTGATTACTTTGAATTAGTTACTTGACAACCATCTGGTACAAAAAGAACACTTTGACCCTCCCTGGTCTCCTTGAATGCAGAAAAGAAATGTCCCACATAAAATGTGTACTTCCTACACCTGGAGACATGCCTTATCCCTAGAGTTAAATAACTCTAACCAAAGAGTTTGTATAAATAAGTGCTGTTGCCTCTTTTCTGATTTATTGACTTATTTAAATTTCTCATTAATGACTATCCAAACTTTGCTTACATACGTTTCTAATGAATGCTAACTTTTTCTTTGTCCTGTCAATTTCTTCACAAATTCATTGTTTCTTTGTTATAAAGTATAAAAATGTGACTTGTTCTATCATTTATTTAAGCCTCATTTTATGACCTGCACATCATATTATGATCTAGTGTCCATATTTAATTGATTTTTCTCCTGTTAATATAGTCGTGTCAATTTTATTATTTTATTATTAATCTAGCCATAAGAATTAAAGAAGGGTAGAAGAGGGTATCAAAATTACACACACACACACACACATACACACACACACAGAGTTCATCCACGAACAACACAGGTTTCAGCTGTGTAGTCTGTAAATCTACAGTTGGCACTCTGTATCCCTGGCTTTTGCATCCATAGATTCACCCAAGTACAGATAGAAAACAGTATTTTGAATCCATGGTTAGGCATCCACAGATGCAGAGGGGCAACTGTATGCCTTGTTCTATGCCATTTTATGTAGAGGACTTGAGCATCCTGGGGGTCACAGAACCACTCTCTCAGATGTGAGGGACAACTGTAGTTTCAGTTTTGGGGGAGTCAAAACTTATAAATGGATTTTTGACTGTGCAGATGGTAGGGATCGTCAACCCTAACTCCCAGCTTTTTAAAGGGGCAACTGTGTGCATATTAATATATATAAGGGTTGTCTGGAAAGTATCCAGCCATGTAATATGAAAAATAGAGATATTTATGGCTCTATTTTTTCTAGACAGCCATTGTGTATTAATGCTTATAATTTTCTCAAGTTTATTTTTCCTTTAAAATTGTTATAAGTTCTTAAATACTATTGCTAAAGAGGTTGTTATAGATAATCAGAGTTGAGTTTGAATTCACATTCTGCTAATGACTTGTTACATGATCTCTCTGAGTCTCGTTTTGTACATCTATACAATGAAAATAAATCAACTGCAATACAATGACTACCTACAAAAAGTAGGAAAATGAGAGAGGGGCATAGAGTTAAAAGGAAATAAATAATTTAAAACAAGAGAAAGGCCTTGGACTGACCAATAATGATACTATGCACTGAATATGATTAATTCAGCCTTCTGCACCTAAGTACTAAATAAGTGGAAAATGTGCAAATATAAAACAAAAGCCTCAGATTTTTTTTTGTCTGAAGAAGCTGGTATCATTATAAATGCCACTAAATTTTATGATTTTTATGTTCTGAAAAACATTTGGTCCTACTTTCTTAATATGCCACAGTTGGGCAATATCTGACTTTACTAGTCTGCCACTAGAGCACCATGAAGAGAAAAAAATTCCAAGAAGGTAGACTATTAAAATGAAGGATCAGGAAGAAACCTGAAGGAAAAAACAGAAATAGCACTTGTTGCAAACTCAAAGAACATGATCTTTGATACATATGGGAATAAAACATAAAGGAGGGATATATCTTAGAGTTCATGTTCTGTGGCACTGAGATTATGGTGATGCATGCCTCATGATTTATTCAATACTGCAATGTATTCTGATTACCTGTAGTTACTTCAGAAAGCATAGACAAAGACACACACACACACCCCGTATAACTAAATGAATCAGTGCCTACACATACTGTGAAACCAATGTCACAGCGTCAGTTAACTTGCTAACGAAGAGTGCAGATCTATTTCACCTGTTTTTACCCTTTGTTACTGCCTTGTTCTTATCCTCTTTATTTCTTATCTTCTGAGAATGCTAATTTGGCTAGAATATCTGTCAAGATTCCAGAAGGAAAAAAATGGTATACTCAAATTAGAAGATTTAATGAACTAATTACAAAGGTGTAGAAACTACAATAGATAGCACAGTGCCCTGAGGCTAATGACAGGAAACTGGTATAATCCCTAGGCCCAACAAGATAGGAAGAAGAAGAAATTATCATAACTAAGAAGGAGTTGTTGAGTGAAGCAAACCACTTAGAGAGGAGCCAGAGCATTCAGTTGAGTAACACAGCCATTTTGATACACTTTGCTGAGGGAAACAGCAGAATAAATACGTTCAGACCTCACTCTCTTCCATCCCTTCCACATCTCCACTGGCTTGAGAGTAAGAAAGCCTGTTCATACAGGCCATACAGAACAGCCTCCTGACAGAGAGCTGTGAGGAAACGTGGGAAATAGATGTGGAGGAACAAATAGAAGATACCCAGTGCAGCTGATTATAATCCTGGCCAATGAGATACTATGTTTTTAAATAAAATATATTTGCCATAGTAATACATGCATACAGTTAAACAATCAAATAATAAGAAGGGGCTTGTGAATGAAAAGCAACAACTTTGCCCAGTCTTCCTATCTCTTAAGTCTGGACCTTCAGGATACCATTTTAACTCAGTTTAATGATCTTCTAATGGTTACATTACGGAATTTAAATAATATGCTTACAATCATATTTTTTATTTATTGACTTCAAAAATTGCCCACTGACTTTCTGCTATCCAAGATGAACATTAGTTCACATAAATCAACATTTTTTCCTATGCCCCTCCTAATCATTGTTATTTTCTCTAAAAGTTAGCATTGCATGTTTAACAGAAAACTGATCTTATTCAAGATGTTTGGTTTTCTAAAATTATAAAGAAAGTTTATGTTTGATGAGACAGTTGGTTAGAAAAGAGTCTTTTGGAAACATCGACAAAAGTTTACTAACTTTACTCATGAGGAATCTTGCCCGTTTCATGACAGCTTCATTGAGGTATAATTCACAGGCAATAAAATTAACTCTTTTTTGGTATATAGTTCTATGAGCTTTGACAAATGCAAACATATAAAAATAAAGAATATTTCCATCACTCCAAAGAGTTTCTTTGTGCCCTTTTATAAAAACTGCTTCTCCTAACCCCAACCCACGGTGACCACTGAACTTGTTACTATCCCTGTAGATTTGCCTTTTCTAGAATGACATATAAATGAAATAGTATAATATGTAGCTTTTTTATTTAGTTTTTTATTTAGAATAATTCTTTCAAGAGTCACCCATGTTGTTGAATATATCCATAGTACATTTCTTTTTGTTGCCATTATATGAATACACCATAATTTATCCATTCAGCAGTTTAAAATGCTAAGCTTTTTAACTTTAAGAAAGAAAATAAGGAAACAAAACAGGCTCTGCGATATGTTCCTGATCTACAAATGTATGATATGGTCTGAGGACTGTCCAGAAAGTATCCAGCCATGTAATATGAAAAACAAATGCATTTATGGCTGGATTTTCTTCCAATATCCCTCCTATGTACCCCCCATTTTCAATTACTTTTTCTGTCCCGATAATTCTTTATACTTTCCAATTTCCTTTCATTAATATATTGCATTTTTAAAAATCAGATCATTGTTTAAAAATTTTTAAAGGAAAAAGACATGCTTTTAAAATACAAAAGAGAAAAATTTTGAGAAAAAAATTTTTATAAGACTCCAACACAAATTCATGGGGAAGAAAATCACTAATTGTAAAAGTTTTGAAAGCAAAGATCACTTTTTCAGAAAATATTTAAAAAATTATAAACTCTAAAATAATTCCTAGAATAAAATATATCAAATCATAATATAATTAAAAGTATTTTAAAAGAATTGAGAACTAAATTTATATGTAGAGCTTTACATCTGATCATTTTGTTTCATCTAAATGACATGTTGATACAGTGTTTTAGCTATCAAAAAATTATGTTGTTTCTATCTTACAATTTATCAATCATGATAGTAATAAAAACAGAGCTCTAATTTTTACTGTTGCTGTCTAGAAAGCTAAAATGCAACCTTCTATAGGAGAAAGAAAAATAAGACATCTGAAACCTATTTAAGGAAATGACAATAAATGGGATGAATTTGCTAACAATTTATAAATAGGAGAAATGAAAAATCATTTTATCATATACAACTAAAACACATAAGGGAGGAACATAGCTTTTATTTAGACTTGATAAAAAACCTTGATATACCATTATATGAAATTTCATTTGGAATAAAATTTTATATGTAAGTGAAGATGAAAAGAAAATAATAAAAAGCAATTATTCCAGTAGGAGTGTATGTCAGACAAGCAATGTTTCATCCACAGCTCTTTAAATTCTGGGAAGAAATTTCTGGGAGAGACAAATGAAAAATAATTTGGTCCAATATAAAGATGAAAGAAACAATTCGCTAATTGCTTATGAAATCAAAGCAGGTCTATAAGAAGAAAACAGCAAAGAAGACTTTTTAAAATACAAAAGCAATTATTTTTGTCTCAGATTTTGCCCCGGGGTCATGCTATTTCTAGTAATATATTATGCTATTTACTAATAAGTGCATTTTCCACTTCATCAGAAAATTTGTCCAGCCAGTTTTCAGGTACGATTCACCTCAATGCATACAGTGTCTTTGTCAGATCCCCAGACACTTAGCTTTTATTTCATTGAGTCAACACAGATAAGAGTATTTGAAAAGTTCAGCCAGACATAATAAAGATAGTTTCCCCAGAACAAGAGATGTCTGTATATTTACAGATTTCGCAATAAAGAAAAGCCACATGTGAGGCAATAATATCAAAATTTACAATTAGATAAACAAATATAAAAGTTAGTTGGCATAAAGTAAGAAAATGTAGAGGACAAGATTTGTTCTATTTACTCATTGCCCTACGCAAACACGAAGAAGAAAATATTATTACAGGCATGTGGAGACATGATATCAAGATATAATCATGAGTTTAGTCAAAATTTGATGAGTGGAAAAGGGATCCTATGTTATAAATCATAGCAGAAAAGAGAAGGAAGGAATACATAAAAAGTAATTTCATGTCTTCTCCTACTATCTTCATCTAAGTGCAAATTATAAGCAATTGAAAAGGGTTTTGTGATTGTTGTTGTTCAGTAGTTTTCAGTGTTTAAGTGTAATGAAATCAAAATGTCTGCTCGTCCTGCAACGGATCAGTTTATGTTTCCAAAAGAAACTACTTTTTTGTGGCCACAAGCTGAACTTTTTTTTTTTTTTTTTTTTTTACCATAACTGCCTATACAAGTATTCTTTCGATATTGTACACAGGCTAATTGTCAACAGTACCAACAGAAAATTATATAACATTAAGTTCACAGGAGATTAAACAATGTTTTAAACAATAACGTGAATAAGGCAGACATTTGCAGGGCAAATGCAGACACATCTCAGTTTCACCAATGGGTTGAGTCATTGTCCAAGTATTTAAGGTGGTGTCAGAATCTGGATCCCAAGGTTGATACAGAAAAAAAAATTCAGAGGGACAAGTGGGGTCTGTTGAAGCAGTTACTCTGACACCCCTACAAGGCTTCTGTTGCCTTATAAACTAGGGCAACCTGGATATATTCATTCATCTAAAAATATCCCTATAATGTACAGTGCTAGAAGTTGGGGATTTAATAGTGAAGGGGACAAACAAGTTTTCTTCAGTCTTAGAACTCACAAAAAATGTCAGAAGTGATAAATGAATGCTATGAAGAAGATAAAATAAAGTCATAATGAGTGTCTTGTGCTCAGGGAAGAAGTGGAATTACTTTAATAAAGTACTCAAAGAAAGTGTGACATTGAACTAAAACCTGAACAATGCATTAAAACGTGTCACCCTTCAGAAGTGAGGAAATGCCAAAGAGAGAACAAGTGCAGCTTGGCATGTTACTTAACCTCTCAGGACCACATTTCTGAGTCTGTGAAGGAGCACAATGCCTGGTAGGGTTATTAGAGGGCTTAGAAAAGATGATCCTGGTACACACCATAGTGAAGGTGCTATATCCCTTATCAGTACTACTATCTGAGTTTCCATCTCTTTTCCTCTGATGATAAAACTTCTCTCTAACACACCCTCAGAGTCAGTATTACATATCTTACTCACAGTGGGTGGGTGATATCAATATTGTTCGAGGACATGTAAAATTTAAGAGAAAAAACATCAAGAAAATAATGTATGCATTCCAGATCACTTATAAAGAAGGTATTTTATATTTTAAAATAAAACAACATAGGGTCATGGTGACTACAAAGTTGAGGTAAGAGTCCTAAGCATGAGTGCCCTCAAGGTGTACATGAACGAGGCAGCCTCAATAAAGGGGTATATGGATCTCCAGACTGTCACATGCCTGAAGCCAAATCCCAATTCTCTTCCAGCTCAGTTTTTTCCAAAATGATCACTACGCAACTTTATCAGGTAAAAAAAAGACTAATTTTCCTATTATGCTTTTCATTTCTTTACAGAAAAAGAAGTATCTTTTTTTATCCGGGGAACTTCTCAACCCCTTTTTATAAATGACATGTTACAAAGACAGACAAAACAAAGCAGAAGGAACAAACAGGATGAGCCAAGGTCTACAGAATTAGTCTGGGGAAGGGAGAAGGGTTTTCTCATCCAAGCCTTCTTACTACCTCTTGCTTCTCCCCTTTCCCTGGCACAGGCAGTTCAGGTTAGACTAAAACTCCTGAGCTCCATCTCAGCAATTTTATTTACTGAAACCAAGTAATGGAGCTGATTTACTCACCCAGTAGGCAAGCAAGATAAAAGACAGGAAAATGGAAGGAGATTCAGGCTGTCTTTAATAAAAAACTTTAAACAATCCAGAAGGATCCAGTAAACATTGTGATCTAATTAGCAAGAAAATTACCAAAAGACACGTATTACCATAGAAGAAAGTATGCAGCAAGCACAATTATTTGGGTTTTCTAACGGGAACCAAAACTCAGTACCTGAAAAAAAGCAGTGAAAGAAATACAGTTTTGGGAAGTGCTCATCATTTCCCTTTCACTGAACCTGTATTTTAAAAATAGTATATTAAAGATGACAAGAGAGTCTGTGTTTTCGTCAGTAAGGTTTTTATAAACATCTTTAAAAAATAAAAATACATGATATTCTTATAAAACAATAGCTAATTTCTATTAGTCTGAAAGCTATCCTTATTAAATTCCATTTGGACTTATTCGGGTTTACTTGTTGATTTCCAGGAAAAGACAACTTGTGACATTAATAAGAAGCAGAACTCTGTTTCCCAAGAACTGTTGGGAATGACTCATTTATGTGCGTAAACAAAAGAATTAAGAAAAGCTATTTCACAACTATAAATATACACTACAGTTACTGAACTCTTTCCATTGAAACCTATAAAGAAATTATAAAAAAATAAAATAAAAACATTTTTTCAGAAAATAAGCATAGACGAAAGCAATAAAAGGAAATTGAGTAACTTTAGTCTAAATTGAAAATATTTTGCTCCCAAAGACAGTCAGGAATATACGAGAATTTGTGGTTTGGTTCTGCTTTTGGCCTTTCTCCCTTTAGCCACTGTTAGAAAATGGCCATTAGCATCACCTACCATATGGATTTAACCAAAGTACCATTACCTGAAACATTCAATTCTTACCAATAACATAGTTTTTTCTATATATCATTAAGTTCACCTTTTTTTTAAAAGACAATACACATACTATAGTTTTTAAGTACAATGTACTATATTTTAAATAAGCACCTCAGGTATAAGGATTTTTCTGACACAATGATAAATCTTAGACCAAAATAATCTTATTTTCAAATTTTGTCTTTTTAATTCTGAAATAATGACAACCCCACAGAATTTCAAGTATAGAAAAAATAACTTCCAAATTCTCTTTACCTCAATCCCCAATACGGCATTTGCTTCATTATCTTGCCATTCTCTCTCTCTCTCTTTATCTATCTATCTATCTATCTATCTATCTATCTATCTAGTCTTTTTTTCTGACAGGATGCCCTGTCACCTCTAAATACTCCAGTGTATACTCCAAAGACAAGAATACCCCTATACACTAATACCATAAACCCTTCCAAATCAGTAAATAAGCATTGATAACAACATTGCTGTCCAACTCAAAGATCTCACTCAAAGTTTAACAAGTTCCCTAACAATATCTCTAACAGTTTTGGTTTGTCAATCATTCAAGATTTGTACTGCATTTAGCTGTCATCTCTCATCAGCATTCTTCAATCTCATCAGCTGTTCTTTATTTCTCATGCTCTTGACAGTCTTAAAGAGTACAGACCTTTCATGCTTTATGTTGACCCTCAAAATGTGTCCATCTGAGTTTCCCCATGACCAGACTCAGGCCATGGGTTCTTGGCATCACATAAGGAGACACACTATGTCAATATCCCATCCTTGATGATGTTAAAAATTGTCATCTGATATCTCACAGGTTTTTCCATTACAAAACCATTTTTGGATAGGTGGCTTGACCAGAAAGAACAAAGATATTGTTAGGAAATTTGGTGCAGTTGAATGGGGTCAGACAGTTGTATGGTGGTGCTATTCTCAATGTTATACACTGTAAGGCTTTCTCCCCTTGATTTGAATACTATCTTATGGGGAGATATTCTGATTACATCAGTATTCTCTCCCTTATCAAAGCCTCATCCACCATTCTTTACATCAATTAATGATTGTCAGCTATGTTGGCTACAGTTGTTGATGGTTGCCAAGGGATTATCATCTATTCCACCAATTCCAACATATCATCTATATTTATTAGTTGGTGTTCTACCCTGAGGGAATATTTTTCCTTTATTTATCTATTTATATAAGTGTGGAGTGGTGGGTTTCCATTTTATTCATTGAGTTGTAATCTAACTCTCTTATTATTTATTTTGATGTTCAAATGTCACAGACTTGGTGAGCAGGAGTCTCCTCAAATTTGAATGTATGTGCTTTTGGTCATCATCTCTTAAGCATTTATTCATTTTCTGGCATAAGACTATGTTACACACTCATCTTAAAATGCATGTTATATGCTCACCTCTATAATCCTAGGAGCCTCAGTTTCTTTCGGTGAAAGTTTGTTTCTGGAAGTTAAATCTGAGTGTTCGGTGTGCACATTTCTACTAGAATATCATTGTTCTTAGTCCCTCTCAGGAAGGAGAGCTAGGAAATATATATATGTAGTTATAGACATAGCATATGCATGTATAACTTTATATGTAAATATAGATATAAAAACTATTCATTTGTAAATGTGATTATATAAATAAGTTCCATCATATGCATATACCTATAATTCTCAATATCTATCAGTCCTGATGATCTGAGCTCTTTAAGTTCAGAATTCCTGGTTCTTAAAAGAAACACTGGAAATACAGCAAGAATCCTAATGAACTTTAAGTTACCTCTGCTTCCCTCATATTTTGGGCATTTTGTGCAAAGGAATTAATGGGCATGAGTTGTCGTACTGGCTGGGATACTTGGTCCCGATCATCAGGAGAAGACAGAGCTCCCATTATCCAAATAGGAAGGGAGTAATGTTTTGGTACCAATGTGAACCATTTCACAAATCTGTGGGATTCCTTTGTTCAATTTTGAAGTTAAATGGAAATATTCAGGAACCTGAGAAAAACAGGACAAAGACTCAGAGCCCCTAGTGGAGAGAGTGGAGATCACACCACCAAGTAAGCCTCTTAGAACAGCAAGGTTCTGAGAGTGAAGGCACTCTAGAATGAATGGAAGAGAGAGATGGTTAACCATTAGTTGCAGGCCTAATATCTGCCTCAGTTGTGGGGATTATATTTTGTACCACTAACCTCTTTCTTAGACATTTACCCCAGCAAAAGAGGCTTACAGGAGTCCTGGAGTAGCTGCTCAGGAAACTTACGTGAAGAGATGGATGAACTATAATTAATGCTGTGTTCCACCATTTGGATCTCCCATACAGGACCTGCTTCTGTGAGCATGGTTTCTTGACAGGACTCAGCCCTGTTTGTCCCATGAAGTGTCCTTAGCCGAAAAAAAGCAACTTTGCCAAAGCTTGTGTTGTCACAGTTGTCACTGAGGGAATATAATGATCTGGTCTATGCTCCCAAACTAAGGACAACTCTGGAGGGACACTCAAGGTTCAGACTCCTCTGTAGTTAACTGAGTCCTTATTTGTAATTTCCCAGTTTCTCCCTTTCTCTGATCCTGCTTCCTCCCTTTTCCCTCAAGGGTTAATCACGACAGCATTCTCTAACAAATATCTGCACACCTCAGAATCTAATTTCTAGGCATCTACATGCCACAGTTACCAATTTATATTGTTCACAAAGTACTCCCTACTTCCCTCTTTTTCTAAAGAAGCCAGTCCTTAAGTTTACCTTGTTGCACAATCAATAGATTAGTCATTAATGGTTATCTGAGAGTATGGGGAAGGGGGATGTGAGAGAAGCAACACGATCTCAAATATATGGTGCAAATAGATGATGTATTGTAGAATTGTACACCTGGAACCTATGTAATTTTTACTAACCAATGTCACCTCAATAAATTTAACAATAAAAAGTAGTAATATGCAAGGAACAAGGGAAAAAAAAGTTAACATTGTCCCAAGATGGGTTGTATTGCTGACATAAAAGCAGGAATCGCCTGCAGTCACTTCCCTCCCTGGTTTTTGTTTTTCTATGGTCTGATTTCTTAGAGGGGCTTATACGAGTTGGAGAAAAGACAAAAGAGAGAAGCAAAAAGAGAAAAAGGACTAAGACTGAGACTGTGAGAGACTGCAAAGTAGTAGAGACCCTCAGTTCACTCCCACGTGGCACCCTAGGGAGGTAGAAGGCAGAAGCCATGCAGATACAGAACTCTGAAGTTGTTAGATGTGATGGCTCTGAAATCTAGCAGGACATTTTCAAGAGAACAGAGAATTGTACGCTAAGCATCAGAATTTCCAGCCATCATATATTCCAGTGCCTAAGTATATGAAAAAAAATAAAGCTATATGGTATCAAGAGTTCCTTCATTCTTGATCATGGAGTGCCCAGGCAGTTACTAGCAGAGTAGCCTAAGGCGTCTACTTAAAGTTTTAGAGATAGTCAAGGAGGGCCTAATGATGACTGAAACTTAATTTTTTACCAGTCAGACGGGATGGATGTTAGTTATATTTTTATGTGATTTAAAATTATTATTAGATTACTACTGTAGCTTGCCTTTCTGACACCTTTGTGTGACTGGTTGAGAGTGGAGGATGGTGGAAGGAATATATTATTTATTTATTTATTTTAACTACAACCCATCTTGGGACAATGTTAACTTTTTTTCCCCTTGTTCCATGCATATTACTACTTTTTATTGTTAAATTCATTGAGGTGACATTGTTAGTAAAAATTACATAGGTTCCAGCAGTAATCTAATAATAATTTTCATTGATAACTGATAGCAATATCAATAATATCATATATATAGTTCTTTACATTTTCTTGGCACTTGTGAGTAATGTATTAATGCACATCACCACTGTTTTCATTTATCTTCATTAATATTCCAGAGTATGATGGATATGTCATAGGAACAGAAACAAAATGTACATTGACAATTGATAGCATGTACTTTTATTAGGGGATGTAACTTGCTAGTCTCAAAAACTCAGGTTATGGTATAATGCATATATTTGTATATATATTGTAGAGAATAGTTATACATGACAAAGTGTTGAAAAGTTGTCCTCCGAAGTTCTGACTATTACAAGCTTATGTGATTTTCTTTTTCTTTTTTTTGGTCCAAAAACTGAATAGTAAAACAGTTTACCTAGTTTGAAATTTATTTCAAGGAAAAGAGACCAATGTCTAAAAATTAATACATCTGACACATACTTCTATACAAAAGTAATAGCCAATTGTAAATGTGTAAGTATATGGTTAGCACAGTGAGAAGTGCTTTACCTACTGATTTCTTTCAGGTAAAAATGGTTATTCTGATCCAGCTACAATTTAATTGCAATATTGTTATACAGCATTGTGCTCATTATCACTCAACAATTCTATTGACCCTAGTTGCAGACACAGTTGGTATTTCATCCATATCTCTTTGGGCCTTAGCATTCCAAGCTGGCCTGACTTCTACCAGCAACTGCATTTCCAAGGACACACAGCCACATCTAAATCTTTCTTTTACATAAGGCGGCCTGGGAAATCTTTGGGAATAGTACCTTGGTTTGGATTTACCCACGTAGCCATTCTGGCACTCTGATCTTGGACTCTCAGGTTCCCAAACTGTGAGAAATAGATTCTATTGCTTATAAGAATTTGTTGGTAATTTGTTACAGCAGCCTTAACTAAGACAATGCCTGTGCTACCAAGTGAAAAAACAGAAAAATGAGCATCTTATTTGGTACGGTCAATAGGGATGCTTGGAAATAGAAGACAATAATCAAAATATGCTAATCGCTTCATTAATCATTATGTTTTTATTTCTAAATGTTTCATGGAATTTAGTTCCCACAATATACATAGGTTTGAATGGGAGATCACCTCATGCTGAGGAAGAAAACAATTTAATAAAGAAATATTCCCAAGTTTCTGTGCCATCAGCACTGTTTTAACATGAGCAAAAGGATATATTTTGATAAACATATTTAGTAGTTTATTCTTTATAACAATTTTATACATAAAAGACTTAGAATTTAAAATACCACATTTTTATAGCATATTTTGTGTTCTTCCAATAACTTTAAAAACAGTTATATAAGCAAGACAAAACTGCTCTATCATTCTCATAAACTTTGATTTTTTTAAAGGTAACTTTTTAATTGTATTAATTTTATTTGAATTATACAAATTAATAGTGAATACATCCTTATCCCGGGCCCCTTCTCTCTCTGCAAGGAACCACTATTCACAGTTCAGGATTATCCTTCAAAATGTTTCTCTATACACGTGCAATTATTTCAGTACTTATCAGTGACCAATGTAAGTGTATAAATACACAAAGAGATTAGATCTGAATCCATAAATACTTGCTAGTTTGAAGTCTGTGTTTTCATTTTTTAACATTATTTTAGATAAATTTTCTCATGTCTGACAGTCTATATTCTTATTTTTTTAAATGTACATGGAATACTGGGGCAGTATTGATGCTCTAGTTTGGACATTTTTTTTCCCTACTACCATGAGGAACAATTATAATTTTCTGGGGTTCCCTGGTGGTGCAGTGGCTAGGCTTCAGCGCTCTCAATGCTGTGGCCTAGGTTTGATTCCCAGCCAGGAAACTACCCCCCACCAAAAAAAAAAAGTACCAATTATAATTTTATGAAGAATTTTTATAAGCACTGAGCAATATGCAACATATAATACAATATCTGAAGTCTATAACAGTGTTATGACTTCACAATTTACAAAAGATATTTGAAATAATTATATTAATATTAATTGCTTTTGATTATAAAGATGTTTATTACATTAAAAAGGCAATTTTAAAAGTCACTTCTAATTCCATTATTTTTTCATAATGTTTTAGATGTACATCACAGTAAGAAAAAAAAATCTTTTTTAATATACTTATAGGTACCAATTGTTTATTTTATTTATATGTTTATATATGTACATATATGTTTATTTTACATATAAGAATATTTTTGTGTTTAATCTCAGAAAGAGAGAGAGGAGAAGGGAATGGCAGGTACAGGAAGGGCAGTGGAAAGGAGAGGAGGGGAGAGCCGAGGAGGGAAAGGAAGGAAAGGGAAGGGAAGGGACAGAAAGGGGGGAGGAGAAAAGGGTAGAGAAAGGAAGAGATGAGAAGGGAACGGAAAGAAAGGGAAGATAAATTCAGGCGTACAGCTAATATTGTTCATTTTTCTACCAATGGAATGTAATTGTGTGATTTCCTTTGTTACAAATAAAGTATATATGTATTGTAAACTATTTTAACAAATCAGCACAAACACATATTATTTTCTACATCTGAATAGCATTTATATATATGTGTGTGTGTATATATATATGCACTATATATATAAAATAATGCACTATATGTAATATATGTTATCTAATGTATAAATGCAGTATTATTCCCAAAAGCTGATTTTAAAAAACTGTTGTTTTAATTTGCATTTAAAATTTTATCTATTTTTAAGAGATGTTTTTTATTCATTACATTTAATCTGTGAACTGTTGGTCCATGAATAGCTATCTATTTTTCTGTTGTTTTTTTCCTTGCATATTTCGTTCACCTTTTTTATATAATGAAAGTATTAAACCTTTTTCTGTTCAAACGGGTTGTAAACATTTCTCCTAATTTTCTGTGCTAAATTTGTTAATAGTGTCTTGAACCATTCAATTTTCTTGCTGTTTTTAGTGCTTCAGTAATTAAATCTGTCTATCATACCCTCTGTGGTTTCTGAGATTTATGTCATAGCTAAACAAGCTTGCCCTACTGTACTATTTATAGTTTCTGTTTGGAGTCTACTTTTTAGAATTTGTTTATTTATTCTGGATAATGTGAAATAGGGACAGAGTTTATCTTTTTTTCCAAATAGATGGCCACTTCTCCCTATCCAATTAACTAAAAAATAATTATTTTTCCCAATGATATCAAATACCTTATTTATCCTATCCTAAATTACCCCTCTATATGTCATTTTGTATATACAAAACAGTAAGATAATGTGTCTGGGATTAGTAATGGTATGACAGTAAAAAGAAAAATTTTAGAGTTAAAACACCTTCATATGTTAGGTGTGTCACTTTAAGCAAGTAACTTAATGTAAATCTCAGTTTCTACATCCTTAAAATGAGATTAATGCCTTCCCCTACCTCCACTGTCTTGAAAAATTAATGACACAGTAAAATTTAAAATTTTGATGTATCCTAGAAAATTAATTAATATAAGTCTCTTTTCCCTGTCTGTTTCTATCCAACCTCACAAACAGTGTCTTTAGATTATCCCAGGTAATGTACTTCACACTGATGGAGTCTAGTGGGGAAATTGAGCTGAAAAGAAGTTACAGAAGTTTGGAAGTTATAGGAACAAATATAGAGCCCCCTCCTCAAATCCATTTTCCTTTATATTTACCTCTCTGAACTGTTATTTGTAGCATACTTATAGCATTTATCTCAGGGGTAATCACAGCAGTACACTGTAACAAAATGAGAATGAATGACATTTACTTCAGCTAGCGTGTCCTTTCATTCCGAAGTATAGTAGGCTTCCTTCCAAAATTTGAGGTATAATAACATAGCATTTCTGCTAAAGAAGTAAGTTTCTTTCAAACTATTCTATTCAAAGGAGAAAGAAATACAGAATGTCAGTGTTCAGGAAGATGAAATAGAACGGAAGGAAGTTGATAGCAGAGTAAACAATGGCGAATACACGGTGTTTTAATAAAACTAAAGGTATTCAAGGTGGTATGAGTCCTTAAGGTAAGTCCCTGGAAAACTAGTTAATGTTATTACTTGTACTTTCAATAATGGATACAAGGTGGCTTGTAGTATTAAATATATATATAACATGGTATTATGTATTAAACAGCATAATTAAAGCAGAAGGAAAACCAACAGTAGACATATTTGCTTTCTGTTTTAAAGACATTAAAGTCAACTTGTATTTCATGAAACACTTGATATTGCCAGGAATTGGGCCACACACTAAAAGCTATGGTCTTATAAAATATCATTTTAACAGATTTTTCCATAAAAACCATAAATCGTAAAAAATAACTTCATATTAATTTTCAAGGCTTAGAAAAGCAAGTCAAAATATGTTATGTAACTGAATGAATATTTAATGATATTAAGAATTTTTTCATTGTGATAATGGTATTATATTTATGTATATTTTAGGGATAAGTTAACATTTTGTATTTCTATAAAACAATCCAGTTTTTTGAAAGGTAAAGGGTAGAAGTACAGTTCAAACAAGATTGAGCCTGTGTGGATTCCCTCTACTTTTATATGTATTTGAAAATTTCTGTAATAAAAATGTTCTTAAATGACAGGTGACATTAAATCAATTCACAAATATTGATGGATGGAGATCCTATTATATACCAAGTGGAAGAGCAAATACCTTTGTCTCATTATATGAATTCACTCTAATTCAAATTCTTTGGGTTCAAATCCCAAACTCTGTCACTTACTAGCTATATTATATTAGGTCAATTAACCACTTTGTGCCTCAGTGTTCTCATCTGTAAAACATGTTATAAGGTTGTTGTAAAGACTCAATCAGTTCATCCCATTTAAATGCTTAGAAGAGTGCTAGGACCACTGCAAATACTCAACATTTGCTTGCTACTTTTCTTGCATAGTGGCAATAGTTATCTTTGGTCTCCAGGTGCATTATTTAGATAAGAAATATCTTCAGATTACTCCCTGAATTTTAGGCTCCTAACAATAACAGCTTATTTGCCTTGATAAATGTCATCTAGTTACACAAAATCTTTTTCCATGTAACAGTAAGAAGCAATATATCCATAAATATATAGTTTTTAAATTATCAAGCTCAATTCTTAAAATATTAACCAAAATATTATAGTTTGAGAAAAAAGAATGTACTCTTTCAAGCTCATGCATTGAATTAGGTTAAATAAATGCAAAACGAAGAACAACAAAACAAATATTAAATAGGTAGATATTAGTATTGTATTCATTGTGAAGCAGTAACCAAAAAATACATAGAAATCTTAGAGCTGGAAAATTGTATTACTTATCTCAAAATAAATTACCCAAGGAAATACTTTATTATTTATTAATAAATATATTCTAATGAGATTATACAGAAGTTTTTTTATACTTATAATAATAAAAATGTAGTCTTAAAATGTAGTAAAATTTGTCAAATATTCAAACACATTACGTCTAATTAAAAAGCTCCTTTAAAGGGTAAATACTTAAAATAATTCATAATTAAAATCTAGTAAGTCCTAATGTTAAAAATTACTTTAAAAATCAGCAGAACATACAAGGAAAGGATGAACAAATCCAGAGAATGCATACAAAAAAGTATGATATGACACCAAAATTAATAGTTAAGGGACACCTTAAATGAGTGCTTATGAACTCATGTGTTTCCAATCAAAGAGGTCCCATTGGTTACTGCAATATTTGAAATAAAGAATACAATAGATAGTGGTGAGAACTGTGGCAAACTAGCTCTAATAGTACTTGCTAAATCGAAAGACATTCAAACTCAATTATTTTAAAACACAGTGAGCCAGGACATCTTTGGACCCAATAAGACTCAAAAATTACTTTGTAATCTTTGCCTCTGACCAGTATATTGAAATAAACTTGAGTAAGACCTATAGTCATGAAATTCAAGATTCTTTTAAAGGATAAAATATCTGAATTTTTCCAGCATGCACACTGAATGAACGTGCAGCACCTAATCCCTTAGGGAGTTTCTCTGCTTATGTTTTCATATCAGCTTTCACTATCTTCCCTATACAAACGCAATGGACTCTTTTAACAATCCACATCTCCTTATACCAATTTCCTTTAACTACTAAGCATAGCTTATAGAAAGAACCCTTCAAAACTATCCTTGCTCAACATTTTAGCTATTTCTCCAGCATTTCCCACTCCTGTTTTCGTCTTTCCAGTCATGGTGAAGTACATGCATTGCCGTTTTCCTTATGTCTCAGACTAGTTCTTACCTTGGTGCTTTGGACACTGTTCTCTTTCTCTTACCTGCTAGGTGACTTCCTAAATTTATTCACGATCCAATGCAAGTGTCATATTACCTGACCTTTGTGTCTTGGTTGATATAGGAGCCCCTTATAAATGCTCCCACCATTTCCTATTTATAACTCCTCCAAAGGCATTAATTATGTTATTTTGGAATTGCACCCTTGAGATTGCCAATGAATAAGAATGTACAAGTGGTGTTCAGAAAAAAATCCAGCCATAAATGTATCTATTTTTGATATTACATGCCTGGATACATTCCAGACAGCCCTTGTATTTTTAATTTCTGTACACATCTCTGTGCACAATAGTGGCACATAGCATGTACTCAATATAGTTTTCCCAAATGGATGGATGAATTCATTAATAATCTAGAAAACAAACCTAGTCAGCTCTATTCTGTGTGCTTTTCTCCTTTCTCAAACATGAAATAAACACATGAAATGGTTCCCATTATTACTTAAGCACATGGATACCAACTTCTAAACCTAACCACGTATAAACCTACAAAGAAAGGAATTAATGATTCTACCTCATTAGAACAAGACTGCTCGACAAAGTGAAAATTGATTGCCTGGATCTACAGTATATCAAATGTGAGGGTAAAGGTTTGTGTAGGAATTCTTATGTGAGAACAGTGTGTTTTGGTTTAGATGTGTTCTAACTTTTAAAAATCCTCTATGATGAAAACCACTAATTAAGAATTTCTTAATTGCAAAAACCAATGACATATTGTTATTTCATGGGTGTATTATTGCATCTTTTCTTTTTCCACAGTGAGTCCTGAACTTTGGTATTTCCAAGGAAATTTTTTTCCAAGATCACTTTATATGCACTTTTCCATTATTATATTACAAACCCAAATAGTTTTTTTTCAATTCCTCAGAAGGTACAAAAATATATGTTCAATTAAGTCACTCATTGTCATTTCAAGTTGAATTCAAAAGCATCTCAAAGTTATTTGGAATCAAAAACTGTGCAGAATTGTCTGTGCTTATGGATGTCAACGCCCTCAGGGTCATCTCTATATAGCTCACCTTTGTATCTCCTTGGAAACTAATTTTTTTTTTCCATTTAGAGAAAATGAATCGTGGGGAACAGTTACTGTGTTCCCATGGAGATCTGGAAATCAATATTAATCTTCTCCTTTGAATTATAGTCAAATACGTTATATCCCCTCTTTTCTAAAAGGTAAATGAGCGCCCATGAATTTTGCAGACATACAAAAATCACTGAGAACTTAAAAATAAAAATAAAAAATAATGAACAGATAAAACAAAGATGGAACTGTATATGAGAAAATGTTCATGCTTAATATAGTTTTTTTAAACAAATGAAAGTCAGACAGTTTACCTAAAAAACTACCTGGTTTTTATTTTTAAAAAGGGCAAGATGGCAACCAAGGAGGAGGTCCCTAAAGCCTATCCCAGAAAACACAAGTGAACTGCTGTCCAGGAGCCAAGAAAGAGGACCCTGAGTTATATAGTGACAGCCGAGAACTTCATGCATCGCAAGAAAATACCTAAAGGTTGGAGAAAGGGGAGAGTGGGAGAGAGGGGAGGGAGCAGAAACAAAATGTAACTGGACCCCATCGCTGCTGACTAAAAAAACTAGGAACCGGAAAAAAATCTGGGAGCAGCACAGTGCATGGGAGGGAGAAGGACAAGAGGCAAGAGTGAAAGCCAGAGTGGTGGAATGGTGGGAGAATGTGGGGGAGCTGGGCCTTGGAGCAGTGTGTTGGAGACAGAGCTTGGGGACCAGCTTCTAAAGTTTTTGAGTAGCAAGAGGGCTGAGCCAGGACTCTGAACAGCTGTAGGCTGAAGTGGGGCCTCAGACACAGCACCTCAGCTCTCGCATCTTCACGGCCCACAGCAGCACGTGCACAGCTCCTACACAAAGCCTCAGTTACTGGGCCAGGGTAGAGGCATGCTAGCTGCCCTTGCACGGTCGGTGACATCAGGCCTGCAGCTTTGGGTCTGTGGCTTGGACGTGCCTGATGCCCTCATGCAGTGCACACTTGCAGGCTCAGCCCCTAATGGCTGCAGTGGAGACAGATGGTTGGAACATGCCTAAAAAGAGAGGTGGATTTGACAGTGTTTTCCCCAGCCAGTGAGAGTGGCCTTCACCTGCATCTCATCAGCCTCCCTCATCTCCCAAAAGTTATTGGCCACCCAGGGCTATCTGGTGTCTGCCCTACAGCAAGACACCATGAAAATACTAATCAGAGAAAGAAAGAGCTCCCAAGTGTGACTGAATATAAAGTCCTCATGCCAAAGAAGAAGCACACAGAGGCCAATATGAGTACTTTAAGTTCTAAAGCTGCTCAAAAAGAAGATGAAAAATCTCCAGGAAAGAATCACATAGACCTAGAAATTTCAGAACTAACTGACAGAAATTACAAAGTAGCCATTCTAAAGGCTCTGAAAGAAATGAAAACATACTGACAGAACACAGTAGCTGAGATGAACAACCTAAGAAAGGAAATCCGTGGACAAAAGGAACAATTTAACAAAGAAATTCAAAACATAAGGAAGAATGAGATGGAAATTCAAGAAATGAATGATACAATAAAAGAAGTGAGAAATGAAATAACTGCCATAGGAAGCAAGGCCAACCAGATGGAAGAACTGTTGATATTGAAGATCAGAACGTGGAAACATCTTAAAAAGAGAAAGATAGGAAATACAGAACCAAAAAGATTGAAAGAACTCGACAAGAACTATCTGACTCCATGAGCCAAAACAACATCAGGACAATAGGATTAGAAAAAGGAGCAGAGCACTCTACAGAGAACATACTCAAACAAATAGTAGATGAGAACTTTGTAAACCTATGGAAAGATCTGGATCCTCAAATTCAAGAAGAAAATAGTTCGATTCCCGGTCAGAGAGCTACCCACATACCAAAAAGCAAAAACAAAAAAACAAAAAAAAAAAAGAAAGAAAATAGATCCCCTATATACCTGGACCCTAGCAGGTCTTCTCCAAGACACATTGTACTGAAGATGTCAAACACTAAAGACAAAGAGACAATTCTCAAGGCAGCCAGGATAAAAAGAACTATAACCTTTAGAGGAAAACCCATCAGGCTGGCATCAGACATCTCAGCAGAACCTCTACAAGCGAGGAGGGAGTCAAATCAAATACTCAAAACTTTAAAAGAGAGAAACTTCCAGCCAAGAATAAATTATCCAGCAAAATTATCCTTCAGATATGAAGGAGAAATAAGGACCTTCTCAGACTCACAGAAGCTGAGGGAATCCGCCAGCACAAGGCCAGCACTTTAAGAAATACTGAAGGAGGCTCTTTGACCTGAAACAAAACATCAGGACAAATGGAGTAGAGTTGGGGCAACTAGAAAGAAACATAAATAAAACAAAACAACAGCAAAAAAGTAATGGCCACAGGAAATCCTCACATATTGATCATCACTGTAAATGTTAATGGACTGAACTCATCAATAAAAAGACACAGAGTAGCAAACTGGATTAAAATCCAAAATCCATCCATATGCTGTCTCCAACAGACACACCTCAGCCATAAGGACAAACACAGACGCAGAGTGAAAGCATGAGAAACAATGCTCCAAGCAAATGGTTACCAGAGAAAAGCAGGAGTTGCCATACTGATATCTGATAAAATAAACTTCAGGTTAAAAAAGATAGCAAGAGACAAAGATGAACATTAGAAAATGATAAAAGGCACAATACAACAACAAGTAGATTTGACACTAATTGATATATGTGCTCCCAACCAGGAAGCACCAAAATATACAAAGCAACTACTAACAGATCTGAAAGAAGAAACTGACAAAAGCACAATCATTGTAGTATACTTAAACACCCCACTAACAGCCATGGACAGATCATCCATACAGAAAAAGAAAAAGAAAATATCAGCTCTAAACGATGCATTACAGTAACTAGGTATAATTGACATTTACAGGACACTTCATCCAGCAAAAAGAGACTATTCCTACTATTCTAGTGCACATGGAACATTCTCAAGGATAGACCATATACTGGGCCACAAAAGTAGCCTCAGCAAATTCAAGAAGTTTGAAATCATACCAAGTATATTCTCAAACCACAAAGGTTTGAAATTAGAGATCAACTTAAAAAGGAAAGTAGAAAAAAACATATATACGTGGAGATTAAACAACATCCTATTAAAAAATGCCTGGAAAAGACAACAAATAAAAGAAGAAATTAAAAATATACAGAAATTAAAGACAATGAAAATACAACACATCAAAATTATTGAGACACAGAAAAAGCAGTAATAAGAGGGAAATTTATATCATTAAGGGCCTATCTTAAGAAACAAAAAAAATCACAAGTAAACACCTTAGCATCCCATATTAAAGAACTAGAAAAGAAGAGCAGATAATTCCCAAAATCAGTAGAAGGAAGGAAATAATAAAAATTAAAGCAGAGCTAAATGAATTAGAGAAGAGAGAATAGAAAAAAATTAATATTATAGAGAACTGATTCTTTGAGAAAGTCAACAAAATTGACAATCTCCTGGCTAGACTAATCAAAGGATGAAAGGAAGGACACAAATATCCAAAGTTAGAAATGAAAGGGGAGAAATTACCACTGATACCACAGAAATACAAACGATTATAAGAAAATATTATGAAGGACTTTATGCCACAAAATTTAACAACCTAGAAGAAATGGACAAGTTTCTAGAAACTTATAGCCTACCTAGACTGAACCAAGAAGAACTGGATAATCTAAATGGACCAATCAATAGCAAAGAACTCTCCTCAGATTCTTCCAAAAAATTGAAGAGGAAGCAATACTTCCTAACTCATTCTATGAGGCCAACCTTACCCTAATACCAAAGCCTCATAAAGACAACACAAACCAAGAAAACTATAGACCGATAACTCTGATCAACACAGATGTAAAAATCCTAAACAAAATATTAGCAAATAGAATATAACAATGCATCAAAAAATACACATCAGGATCAAGTGGAATTTATCTCAGGAGCACAAGTATGGTTCAATATACAAAAATCCATCAATGTGATAGACCACATAAACAAAATAAAAGATAAAGATCACATTGTCCTATCAATTGGTGCAGAAAAAGCATTTGACAAAACACAACATCCATTTATGACCAAAACACTAAATGAAATAAGTATAGAAGGAAAGTATCTCAACATAATAAAGGCCATATATAACAAACCCCCAACTAACATCATACTGAATGAGGAAAAGTTGAAACCTATTCCTCTAAAATCAGGAACAAGACAGGGATGCCCCCCTTTCACCAATGATATTCAATATAGTACTGGAAGTTCTAGCCACAGCAATTAGGAAAGAGAAAGGAATAAAAGGTATCCAAACTGGGAAAAAAAGAGGTCAAATTGTCACTATTTTTAGAAGGCATGATGCTTTATACAGAATATTCCAAAGATTCCACAAGGAAACTATTAGAAACAATAAATGAATCCAGTAAAGTCTCAGGATACAAAATCAATGTACAAAAATCAACAGCACTCCTATATACAAACAACAGATCTTCAGAAAAAGAAATGAGAGAGTCAATTCCTTTTGCTATCACAACAAAATGAATGAAATACCTAGGAATTAACTTAACAAAGAATGTGACAGACACACTTGGAAAATGGTAAGACACTTTTGAAAGAAACTGAAGTAGACACTAAGAAATGGAAAAATATTCTGTTCATGGGTAGAAAGACTTAAAACATTGTTAAAATGGCCATTTTGCCCAAAGCAATGTACAGATCTAATGCAATACCT